>CANXYC011117662.1:0-82747 GCA_948193065.1 Aleurites moluccanus | reverse complement strand
CACACAGTCCCCAGATCGAACATTTTGAAGATCTCCCAACAGAGTTTTGGCTTCAACCACTAATGGTTTGAACCTGCCATAATGGTTTTCATGCAATTCATCCCCAGTATCTGAACAGATCTTTCTAACAATATTCAAAACGCTCGGATCTCCACATAAATGAATCTCATCAGCCTTCAAACCAAGCAGTGCTCTAGTCCATGCATAACCTCTGGATGGATCTGCCATCATCTGGATCTCATCAATGACAGCCACATCATACAATTCGTCAGTTGATACCATTTCCACAGTACAAGCCACATGGTTTGAGAATGGAACATTTTTCTTCTCTTGCCCTGTGTGCATGCTACAGTAAACCCCATGGGCATTCACCTTGTCAAAAGCTTCCATTGCCAAAAGTCTAAGTGGACTGCAATAAACACCCTTCTTAGCTTCCATAAATCGTTGCAATGCATTATAAGTTTTACCACTATTTGTTGGGCCACAATGATATATAATTTTTCGTTTCATTGCCCGTGCAAAAGGAAACCATGTGTGTGGCTTTGTAAGGTCTGCTGACTCAATCATACTTCGAAATTGCTTAATCGCATCAGGAAACTCTTCTATGCAATATTCAACAAATATAGGAAAAAGGAATCTAACAGCAGCATCACAAGGACCAAGCGAAACCAAGTACATAGCAAGCTCAGAAGAACATTTTTTAAAGAAAAAATCCTGGAATTTTTTAGCAGCAGTAGGGAAAAATGACATGCCTATATAAATTGCAAGAGCCTGATTGGCAGCCCACCCAGAATTGGAAAAGTAATAGAATATTTCTTGTAAAATCTTCCAATCAGACCGTTTGCGCTTATCATTCTTTTCGGTATTGTGAAGCTCATGATATACTTCTACAGGATCACGAAATTGCACATATTTTTTCCCTACGACTTCGTTGCTACCCATATCATGGTTATCATGTTCCTCTTTAACAATCTTGTTAACATCACCGATTCCATCTTCAATAGTATTCTCATTGACACATTCAAAACTAACATTTTCTACAAAATCCACACTATTATTCCCTTCCAATTCCGTACAGCTACTATTCTCATCATCTCCATCTTGGACTGATGAAGAAAATGGACGACTAAAAAAGGTAAAATTTAGGTTCTTTGATGGCAACTGAGAATGAATTATGTGTACCAAACTTGTAGAGAACTGACGATAGGGCACAACACCAAAAGGAGGTAATACCCAGTTGTTAAATTGTCTAAAAGAATGGAAATTTTGATTGGAGATTAAAAGCCTAACCCTAGAAACCTTGTTTTTTGATGCACAGATTCGAAACAGAGACGCAACAGGGCCTCTCGCCATTAGAAACTCATTTCGATAGAAGCAATATATATATATATATATATAATAAATTAAAAAAAAATGAAGTTAATCAATTCAAAAGATATTGATTCATGGAACTTACCTAAATGTAACAAAAAGAGCAAAGCATTGATTGGATTTCTGAGAGACAGAGAGAGAGAAGGAAACGGAGGGAAAGTTGTTGATAGAGTTAAGCCACCTAAAACCCTAAACCACAGGCTGGTCAATTTGCAAAATTGAAACAGAGGATCCGAGAATTCAACTCGGGTCGTTCATTGGTTCAGTTCGGGTTACTTTTTGCAATTAACAAGTATTTTTTATTTCTCTCGACTCTTTCATATCCTTATTCGAACGAGTTGTCGTTCGTACATCAATTATTGATACCCTGTTTTACGGGTTTGTGGCTGCACCTCTCTGTATTATCATGGAACGATTTTGAAATTTGAGGATAGGTACAAATGTGTCTTACTATTTCAACAACACTTTATTGGTAATTATTGATCTTCTTTTTAATCACATAGGAATGAGTCTCGCTTTTTTTTTTTACTGCAAATTATCCGAACAACACTTCCATATCACTGGCTTTGCTACCTCATCATCTGCAGGTTCAGGCGGATCAAGATTCAAATTCAGGAGGGCCAGCCTTTTGCAGTTCTTATCATTCTCATCAATCACCAGCCTTTTGCAGTTCTTATCATTCTCATCAATCACCATAGCTGCAGAGGAATTAACAGGGGTTTCCGGATAGTTCTTTTGCAGCCTGACTATACTTGGAAACGTGAGAGTGTTGAAGTTGACAAGCTTATGCTTCACCAAATCATCAATGGGCGAAAAACCCCCTGCCACATATTGGCGAGCTGCGGAAGAGATGGGATGACCAAATGTTTAATCCCAATTTTGGAAAAGATCTGGAGATTAAATCAGCATTAGAAGAGTAAAAAATATTCAAGAATTCCTGGATTTGAGTAAAAAATATTCATAATTTGAGCTAGTAATTAAAAAAAAAATTCTGGAAACAAATAGGACAATGAAGAATGTTGAATTATAGCAATAACTGTTATATTTCTGCATATCTATGTTAAAAGAATGCTGATATGAGGATTTTTGAAAAAAGTTTTTTTTTGTATACTATGAACATTTATATATAAGCAAATGAACAAGTTTTGAATATTTAACTCAACAACTTGCATATTCAAAAGCATCAAATAGCATCCTTGACGATCCTTTAAACCTATAATTCTGAAGAGTTGCGATGAAAGGCATCTCAGCCAACTCATACCCTGCAAAAGCATGGAGCAACATGTATTTGTTATGCTGCAAGAGGGTGAATGTACACAGAAGGATATATATATATATATATATAAAGAGAGAGAGAGAGAAAGAAAGAGAGAGAGAGATCATATGGCATCTAAGATGAGCATACCTTATAGTTGCAGCCGAGACGATTCCATCATTCTTCTCCAGTACTTCAGTGTAGAAGCCTTTAAAATTCGTTCTTTTTAAATTTGACCTGGAAAAAGACAGAAATGAGAAGTGATCAAATAAGTATTTCTTGATAAGACGTTGTTAATTGAATTCTAGATGACTTGATAATGTCAAGTGAGAAGATCTCACATAGCCTAAATTATACAAAATTGCACAAAGAAATAGTATTTGTTCTAATAAGTTGGGAAGAATATAGAGGTATTCTGTTAATTTAGTTATAAAAGAAGATTTCGAAGTGGTTACCCTCGATTGTAAACCACACTTTGTAAAATATCCATTTGAGAATGGCGATCAGTAATAGTCATGAAACATTCATTCAGCAACTCCCATGCTACTGCAATCTTAGAATTACATTCTAGTGTTGTATGCTCATCATCAATTTCAAATTGCTCTATTCGTTGGAGCAATGTCCAAGAAAATCCATCTTTTAGCTCATGTTTTACTCCAGTTAGCCTCTGAAGCTTCCCATGAACCTTAACAAAACTCAAAATTCAGTTTACATGTTCAAGTTCATCATTCTTTTTATAGCAATATCATTAGGAAACGAAGAGTAGAGAGATTTGTTCTTTCTGCAGATAGACCCACAAAATAAGGTAAGCCCATTAAAATTAAGATCTACATGCTCTCTATCAAGATAACACGTCCGGTGATCTGTAGCAGACAAGATCACCAATTATATATATATATATATAAAGAACTTGAAAGCATGAAAAAAGAAGAAGAAAAAAGTGCAGAACATACATTTTTTGCCACATTGAGGACATATTAGTATTGTACCCTTGCTACCACCACAGAACTTGCACAAACAATAATTGCAGAACCAATCTTCTTCAGGTATGCTCTGAAATCCAAGTTATGAAAGCTTTAATGCTTTATTTGCCTATCAAATTTAGTGGGAGTGGAAATATATTTTATTATCATTTCTTGCTTTGTGGTTATGTTCTTGGCTTTGCTAGATGGTTAATGCATTTGGATACATATGCTTTTCTAGATTGGCAGCTGAAATTGCAATTTTCAACTACAGGGATTACAGCAACAAGCTACAAAAGACTCGGGGTGTTTTTTTTTAAGCTGGCCTATTAATTTTGTCTTGTTATTAAGATGGTATATGCTTAATTGCCTTCCTTGAATTGAATTATTACTATTTCTTCTTGCTAATTTATTAGGTATTCTTTTTTTCTTACATTTTATGTGGGACCTGTGAATTGTGTAACTGTTTAAGCTCCCAAGTTCTCCAGAAGAAACAGTTACTTTGAATGTTATGGAATTTTGGTGTAAAATCTCACTCTTGCTTCTATACTAGATTCAATATTTACTACTGCCATTGATGTCTGTTATCCCACTTCTATGTTTTAACAAAACAGGGTGATGCTTAGTGCTGTGAACGCTTCCATAATGCATATGGTGATACTGACATTTGACTCGTTTAGAATGATTTCAGTTTATCTAGGTTGAAAAAGTTATTTTATGGAATAATTTTGCTCATCTATGCAATACAAATCTAAATATTTTGTGTTGAGTTCCCTGTGAAATCAGGGTTATGGAAAAAAGATGAGATCACTTACTGTGCCCTGGTCTCTTCTTGTCATTTGTCAATTAAAAAGAGTGAGTTTAATAGTTTCACTTCTTGCTCAAGATCTCATCGATTAATTTTTCCTTCTAGGGACCATACAAATGAATTTGTAATGACCAATCTTTGCATAAGCTTTTGAAATTACTGGATACTTGATACTTCCATTGACGAGATTAATAGTTTGAAAAACAAAGGGATGAATTATGGACAAAACCTTAAGTGTATGATAAAACTATTGACCTCTTTTACACATTTAAAACTTTCTTTCAGCACTTCAAAATGGATTTCACTCTTTTACTTTTTGCATATCATCCAAATTTCTGCCAATAAATGGCAGGACAAGTTTTTGAACATTTGCTATTGTTGCATGCATGATTTGTTTTCATCGAGTATTTGCTCATTAAAATGATTTTCATTAAGCTGCTAACTATTTTGTAGTTTCTTAACTTGCAGTCACTGAGGATTTCTCCTGCCCGTTTTGCTTGATGATGTGTGTGGGCTTTAAGGTTGGTATTCTAATTGAGATATGTGCTTAACAACCATTTTTTTTTTCTCTAACTTCAAAGGTTAAATTGATACCGATGAAATCAAAGGTTTGATGATAGGGTAATGGTAAAGCACCCCAAATTATGGTATGAAATCTAAGGTTTGATGATAGGGTAATGGTAAAGCACCCTAAATTATGGTTATTGATAGAAATGGTAATTGCAATCCGTTTGGTTATTGGCCTCTGTTAGGCCATCTCCAACGTGATTGCAAAGTGATATTTTACGATATTTTACAGTGAAATGGTTGTTTCAATCGGACTTCATTTCATTATTATAGATGGTGTAATTTTCTCTTTTTTTATTTAATTTTTTTTATAAAAAATTTATAATTAAAATCAAAATTTTACAAATAAACACATTATTTTTTTACTTTTGTTATTTAGTTTTTAATTTATATAAACAATTAATTTTAAAAATTTAAATTTATAAAAAAATCTCATTATATTTAAATTGTAATTTTCAATAAAAAAATTTCAAATATATATATATATATATATATATATATATATATTAATTCTTACATAAATATTTAAATTAAATACAAGCAATAAAATTAAAATTACCTAAATTTTTACAAAAAAAAAATCATATTTAAAAAAAAGGAATTAATTTAGACATATAATATAAGAATTTGAAATAATACAAATTATAAATACCAATTTTTATATTATATATTCAATTTAATTATAGATCTCAGTTGATTATCATTAGGTTTTGAATTAATTAAATTTAGTCTCGATTAATTTGATTAGATCTCAAATTGTCAAAACTAGTTCTCTATTGGTTTATATATTAAAAATAAATATTAATATAAAATATCAACACTTATAATATTAATTAAAATTACCATAAATATTACTATATATTTTTTATATTTGTGTTTAATTTTAATTATAAATATAATATAATTTTTATATTTATATTTAATTTTAATTATAAATGTAATATAAGTCTTTTTAATTATTTTTGTTAATGTAATTTTATTCTAAATAATATATTAATAGTTAATGAGTTATTTACTTAATAAATTATTATAATTTAAGTTGTTATATTATCATTTTGCTAAATTAATAATTAGATTTTTTTAGTTAAATATGTAAAACATATTTATTTATGGGTAATTAATGAAAAATTATAAAATATTGAGAAATTATAATAAATTATATAAATTGATAAAAATTAAAAAAAAAAAATTTTGGTGTAAAAAATAGTGTTAAAAATGAAGTTATGGTTAAAAATGAAATTACTGTTTTGATATGATATACTTTTGGTGTTGTGATTTGAAAATATCCTTAGCTTTATAGCTTTTAGAGTTTGTTTAAAAAATTTTAATTATTTTAATAAATAAAAAGATTAACTTATTTTTTTAAAATAATATTTAAATAAAAATAAAAATAAATATTAATATTTATTTTTAATAATTATTTAACATATTAACAATTAATAATTAATAATAATTTTATCAAATACTTGTAATAATAATAATTTTATCAAATACTTTAAATAATTAACTATTAAATAACAGTCACTTACTATCAGTTTTCAGTCACCAACTAATAATTATCAACAACATCTAAAGGCTTTTATGAACAACTACATAAAATAAAATCTAAATCTACTCAAGTCTAATTTTTTCTACAATTTTAAGTGTTTTTTTTTTTTATTCTTATCATTATCTTTCATGCTTGTTGATTTATTTTTAATTTTTAACTTATTTAATATTTATTTAATTTTTAATCCATTCAACATTAATTTTTTTTATTTTGTCTCTCCACTCAAATACTTGAAAATGCAAATAAATATTATTTTAGCAAAATATTTTTCATAGATGAAGGTTAAGATGTAGAAAATGCAATTTTACACAGTGGGTTTTCTTATTCTTTTTTATTTAAGATCCTCTCCTTTCTGAAAAATAGACAACGTTGAAGATGGAGTGGCTGATCTTCAACCTTCTCCTCTTCTGTTTTCAAATCGTTGAAATTTGAATATTTGATCTCTCACCGCCGTTAGATCTCGTCAAATTCTAGGTTTTTGCCATTACTTCGATCGATCTATGCTCTTTTAGTTGGTTTAAGTATTTGGATCTTTGAATTTTTGTTTATTTGAATTGAAATGGAGGCGATCGATGAGATGGGACAACGATCGGAGTCTATGAGACAAGCAGCGGCGTTACTTGCCGATGAGAATGTTGACGAAAATCCTAGCTCTAATTCTAGGCGGAGTTCTACTTTCTAAATGTTGTTGCTCTTGACAATGCTGGAGATGGAAACTTTCCTATTGTGATTCTTTTTATCCAAACCGAGAAGATCAGAGGCAATAAGAAGCAGAAAGACTGACACAATTTATGGTTCATATTGCTGTGTCAATTGAAGGTACCTGTATCTGGACAACTATAATGTTAGCCTTTCGTTAGATAATTAATAATTTAATGGTTCATAGATTTTGATCATATGACCTTTTGGAAAAGAGATGAACATGAACTCCTTTTAGTCGAAACGGCACCACTACCACTATCCATTGATAATGGTGATGAGAATACAAAAGATTATTTTTTTATGAGAAATTATTAAATACATCGGATTATTCTTATAAAAATAAGTTTATATGTAATTAAAATAAAAATAAATTCATAATTTTTATGTGATTAAAAAAATATATTCTCATATGATAATTTTTTATTTTTTAATATAATCAAAATCTATTAAAAGAGAAAAGAAGTATTAAGAATTAAATTTATGATGATATTTGACAGTTGAATTCTTAGTTCTGGTGCATACAATAATATAAGTACGGTATCACAAGAATATATTGCCATTTTTTAATTATATTTGCTTCTGTTTTTTTAATAAAAGAAAAAAAAAATTATTGCGATGGACTAGGGAGACATCCAGAAGTGGAGAATCCCTGTCTTTCAAGATTCAAACTCAAAGCATGTGCTTTGCTTGTATACAATTTTTTTACATTAGACCTTTGGTCATTTAACAACTTCGCTAGACTTCTCTTGGCATTTGCTCTAAAAGGACAGCTTGAAGCCAAGTACCCATCTACCAAATGTAGATAAGCCTCCAAGTCATGACAACATGCCACATCAGCATTCGGCTTTAAATACGGAGACATTTTCGTATCAACTCGTAATTCAGTTCCCACGTGTGAATATACTGATAACATGTTATTGTTTAATTCTTCTACCATTGGCAAACATGGAACTTTAGTAATAACATCTTGATTATTCACAATTCTTAATACCTTAACATTTTTGTCTTTGATTTGGTTTGCAAATCCTCTATTACCAACTTTAGGTCCACCAAAGGAAAATACTGCAATTGGTGGCATTTGAGGGGCACATGTACTTAAATCATCTCCTACTAAAAGAGCTAAGGCTGCCCCTAAACTATGGCCTGTGACTGTGATACTTAAGGTCTCACCCTTGTATATTTCCATAAGCCTTTTAACCTCTTCAATTACTGATTCAGCTAAACTAGGCACATGAGCTCCACTAGTTTTGTATAAGCTCAGGAACCCACATTCTACCTTGGGTTGTCCATTGGTAGGTTCATGGTATCCAGGCATATTAACTAAATGGGCTCTCATATTTTCAGCCCATTCAAGACACGTGGCAGTCCCACGTAAAGCGATGACAATATCTCTCCTTCCCATCCGTTGGATCTCCCTTCTATCATCACAAACCGAAACATACCCGACCCAGCTGGATCTTTGGGTCATCCACCCGAGATCTGGTGCTACATCATCAACCCACTTAGGCAAACTGACTGATGATGTGGCGTAAAGACTTTTAGTCACCTTATATGATCTATCAGGCAAAGCCACGTGTCTAGGCAAAGGAGCTTCCTTTGCTGACATGGCAGGATTCGAATGGAAACAATGATATGCTGCTTGAACAAATTCTCCATATCTAACAACTTCTCGGCGGAGATTCTCATCAAGCGGGTCAAGTAGTCCGACCCAATCGTTACTTCCATGATATTCTCGCCACCGTGAACCGAGATGATTCTTCGGAGAATACTCTTCCGTTTTGGATAACAACCGTTGAAGGCGGTTTAGATGTCGAGGAGACATTTCCTCTGCCCTTTTCATTTCAGACCAAACCCTAGACAAATTAAGGCTTTCAAGTAAGGTTTTACCTTTATTTGCTAATGTAGAAGATCCATTATTATTGTTACTAGAAACTTTGCGAACCGGTAATGGATCGGGCGGGTTTGGCTCGGATATAGTTTGTTTTTGAAGAAGTTTTTCTAGATTGGCCAGGTGTTTCTTTGTGAATTCAGTGGTCGACGTCTCCGTATTCTGACATTTAATTGTCGTAATGGACGTCGACGAACTAGGCTTCGTTAAAGGATTTAACGGTGAAAGCTGACATCGGAAACTACCGCGTCTAGCTTGAACAAGGTGCAGATTTTGTGCCGGAAGTGTTGATCCGATTTGCATTTTTTTAGAGAGAGAAAAATCAAAGAGACCAAATTGTGAACTCAGAAAATAAAAAGCGGCAAGTTGAAACAAAGCGAGATTTAAACAAAATGAGATTGAAAAGAAAGGGGTATTTATAGGGGGAATAAATTTGTTGATATACCCTAAATACCCTTAAATTTATATGTAAATTACAAAGAAAAGTAACATTACTTTATTAAGTTTGAAGGTCATAATTGGAAAAAGGACCGTTTCTAACGCGTTATTGTAATATCCGCGTTCGATAACAGAAATCGTGTTTTCGTATTTATTTCTTCTTATTATTTATTAATTAGAAAAAAAAATTTATGGTTTTAATAATAAAATCATTTCATAAAAGTCTGCTAATAAGTCGTGAAAACGCTGTTCCTGTAGCTTTGTGTTTTCAACGTAAGAAATTTGAGTCAATTGACGATTCTAACCTTTTCCTAGTCTTATGGGATTGGCTAATAATTATTAATTAACCGTTTGAGTAAAAATCATAAAAGTCTCCTTTTGACTTTTTTCTGTACTTATATAAAATGAATTTAATTAAGAATAATTTTTTTTTTTAAAAGTTGCAAAATAAATGAATATACAGACACATATTAAAGCACTGAATATGAAATATAATTTTTCTATAAAATAATTTATTAAGTAATGTATCAATTAATCAATTTACGTGCTGAAAGAATAAATATAATATAATATATATTATAATTAATAAATTAATATTATTATTAATTAATTGATAATATAATATATATATATATAATTCGTTTATATGTTATGATATATTTTTTATTTGGGAAGTACAAATTACAACAGTAAAGATTATATATATATATATACTAATTTATTTTGTTACCATCTGAAAATGATTTTCGAAGAAAATTATAAGTATGACATTTAAATGCTTTTTCTACAATGTTAATATATAATTTCAAATCATATGCACATTTTCATCTGTTATTATTGTGGTTATCATGATTAGTTTCATAATATAATAATTTTATTATTATTGAGTCTAATTAGGAATTAAATATAAACCGTCCATACTAATCACATCTAAAACATGCATGTATATATATATATAATTGTATGATTAATTAGTATCATTTTTTTTTTCAAAAAATTATGGTTAGAAATAAAATTGTATACATGGAATTTTGAAATGTGAGAAATTATAAAAGGTGGATTCACTTTTCAATTTTTTCATGTCATAAAATTGGAATAAATAAATAAAAAAGAAAAAGAAAAGGGGAAAAGCAGTGTTTGGTGGAGGAATAGTTTTTCTTCTCAATCTCCCCCCAATTTCATATATACACAGTTTCCTTCTCAATTCCTAAAATGGGTTTTCCTTTTAAGAAATGGAAACGTGAGCAAACCAAATTCCCTAAAAACATGTCATTTGAAATGTGTAGCCATTGATTTCAATTTTCAAACATAGTGTCACCGCCTATATATCATTATATATGGCTGATGTCAATAGTTTATGCAATTGAGCAATTGATTTCGAAAGACGAGTATTGACTCTTGATCGAGTCCCTTTAATTACAATTATAATCATCTAAATTAATAATATTATTAGCCAGAGTTAGAGTTGGATATGGTAAAAGGCTGAAAATGATTTTGAATATTGAAATTGAATCGGTTTTCAATGAACAGAAAAGAGGAGAATTTGAAGTCAAATAGTTCTGTTTTGTTATATTACGTACGTATTGATATTGTCCAAATTTTGCTTATGGTTAAAAGGTTAATTTTAATGGTGCCTTGACACTCAATCGCACTTTGAATTAGTGTTTGATAAAGTCCATTAACCATTGTCTAATCAAATTATAGCCAATTAATCAACAGATGAAGAAGAAGGATTTTCTTGCATTCATTGTATTATATAATAATTACTATTACAAATAATTCCTTTAACACTAATTACACATGTTATAAACATTGATTTATCTCCTTGCAACTCTTATTAATTAAAAGATTAATACCACTAATTATTTTTCTTGCATCAGATAGCTTTATATATTTTTCATTTTCTATTTAATTAATTGAGCTTATGCATAGTGGAATGATTTTAATGTTGCCTTTACACTCAATTGCACTTTGAATTAGTGTTTGATAAAGTCCATAAACCAAGATATTGTCTAATCACATGACCAAAATGTGAGAAAGAAGGAAGTGAATTTTTACTGTATTTGTTTACTAAATTGTCATTTTGTTTCCCTATCTCTTTTGAGGGGAAAAAAAGGTTCATAGTTGGAGGGGTCCTCAAATGACATCGAACTCTAAACTAGGATAATGGAATGAATTTTTAATTAGGAACAAAGTGTATAAATTTTCTCTTGAGGTTTAGGATTGGCGTTGACTTAAAAAAATTTAATTTGATAAAAATTTAGATATTAAACCTTTCGCTATGAATTATTTTCATACAGAAACTCAACGAAATCTTATATTATTGAGCCAAACATTTAAGATTAAAAATGGTTTTTAATTAATTGCATTGCTTTTTTAATTTTTTATTAATTATTGATGTATCTCAAATTACCAGTTAAATTAATTGAATGGGTATATGGCGAATTTTTTTGATGCGGCTATTAATTTTTTTATTTTCAACAGTTGTGTTAAATTCATTTTATTAATGATAAATGGTAGTTGTTTGGCTACCAAACAACTACTGTTTATAAAAATTTTAATTTTTAAAATAATTTTAATTTATTTAAATAAAAAATAAATATTAATATTTATTTTTAATAATCATTAAAAATATTAAGAACTATCAGCTAATAATAATTTTATCAAATACTTGCAACAATTGATTATTAATTAACAGTCACCAGTTAATAACTATCAATAAAATTTAACAGCTGTTATGAACATGTAAATTAAATATAATCTAATAATATATATAAAGCTCAATTTATAAGGGAACGATAAATTTAATTGATTTTAAAAAATTAATTTTCATATTTATCATTTGATTTCTATTATTATTTTTTAAAAAATTAGGTGATATTAATTAATTGAATATTTTTATGAATTAAGATAAATGAAAAAAAGAAAATAATAAACTCATTAGCAGCAATTGAACAACAATTATTATTTTTTTTTGAATATTGCTTCTTTTTCACCATGTTTATCTCTTGCAAGTTATGAAATGCAATTAAAACATTTGATTATTTCAACTCTATTATTACCACTAGATGTTGAAATTAAAGTTATTGTAGACTTTGCTTATTAAAAAAAATATATTTTCTTGTGTGATCAAATGAAAGAGCAATTGAAAAGAGGATGGATGTATATGTTGTCAAATTGGACATGGTGGGCAACTCCACTATCACAATTTTTTTTTCTTCTGCAATATCATTAAGATTAATCTAATATTCAATAATTATTACACTTTCAGTAGTAGCTTATCAATTTTACTCTCCAAATTCAATAACTTTTCTATACTAATTTTTTTTTAATAGGAGTTGAAAGATTTATGCTATTGAAAATAATAGTTTTTTAAAAATTTATCTAAATAAATAATTTTATATTGATATAAATAATATATCTTAAAAATGAATAAAATCTCACAGCATGGAGTGGGTGATGACTGAAGAGATAATTAAAAATAAATAAATGGCATGAAAAAAACATGTGAACCTAATATCATTCCATGACAAGAAAAAATAAAAAATAAATAAAATATTATTCCATGCATGGTTTTGACACCTCTCCACTAAAGTGACCTGAAAGTTGTATAAATATTGAGGGAACGAGGGAAAGCAATGGAGTATTTACAAAGCTAGTGTTTTTAGCTTTTGAGATGACTTTATTTCCCACTAAGAGGTGGTTGGTTTGCCCCTAATTCTCGACTGTCGAATTGTCAATTAAAAAAATTTATATTATTTAATTAATTAATTAAAAAAACTTTAATTATAATAAAAAATATATTTAATAAATAAATTACATAAACAATTATGAAGTATTTATATAAAAATACGCATTGAATTTTTACACCTATTATATATTTGTTAATTGTTTTATCAAACACTTCCTAAAAACATTGACAAATATTACTGCGTTTATTTTGAGAATCGTGTGGTCTATACTCTCTTCCCTTATTTATTTATTTACTTTATACAATAAGTGTTAACATGATTTAAACGACATTTTTACTTTTAAATATGGTTTTTATTATTTATGCATGTGATAATAATCAATATATTGAGTGTTTCACTTGTATATGTATATTCAAAAGTATACTCAAGATAAGTGGGAGCAAAGAAAATTGCTTCAACGAGTGACCACCGACCAAAAAAAGGAGATGAATTCCGTATGCTAGTAGTAAAACGTTAGTCCACAACAGACATTAATTGAACTCATTGATGAAGAAGTCCATTAAAAAACTTATTAAATGGTGTTTTGTTGGCTGACCCATAAATATGATTCTTAAATTCCTTATTTTTAAAGAATGGTTCGACCTTAAAAATGTTAAAAATTTCAAATACTAAAATTTTAAGTCAGCTCAACTATAAAACGCTTTGTTATTTTCACTTATTAAACAAAACCCTTTAACTGTTACTAAAAATCTTCTCGCTTTTCTAAAGATTTAGTAAGAAGGTTAGCATATAACCTCTCACATACAAATAAATAAGACGAAATATGTCAGAATAAGATTAACATAATAACATGCAAATGATACTCAAATACATTTTACATATTGTTAAGGAACTAACATATATAAACTTGTTTGTCACATTAGTTCAGACACTATCTCACTATCCTTATAATACTACTACTTGTTCACCTATTAATCCAATTGTCTAAGCGAATTGGTATAAAATGTAAGGTCATCAACAATACATGATAATTAATTCTATAACTTCTCATCCCATTTTCTCATTATGAACTCTCTCTCTAAAACAAGAAAGAGAATAGTACCTTCTTTCTTAAAGTTCCTTGATCTCCAAGTCATTAATTTAAGTATTATAAAGTTTTTATTTTGGCCCTCTCATATTATTTGATAATTTTACAAATTCATGATCAATCATTCAAACACAGATCCATTTAAGAAGAGATTCAATTCATATATCTTAATTAAACTCTAATCAAAATATTTTTATTTTCAATAGTGGTATCATGATATTAAAAATTAAACATTCGAATTATAATAATTTTATCTTTTTAAAAATTATAGATATATAGACTTAACAAAAAAAGTCTTACAAAGTATAAACCCTAATAATAACTTTTTTAATTTTATACAAATAAACTCTAACTAATGGGAAGGGAAATTTCAAATGAAGCCCCTTTATGATGACTCGATGAGATTATAAATTCAATGCTTAAATCCTTTCGAATTTAAGTTAAATGGTAATGGATTTGTTTAATGAAATGTGAAATTTTGAATTAAATTTCAGTAGGATAAAAATAAAGAAATGCATTTTTTTTAAGGATAAAGAAACTATCAAGATGTGTTTAAACTTTAATTTTAAATCATATATTAAATAAAATTTAGAATATTGGACTAACCAAATGGCTGCCAATGGGAAACTACCAAACAACAAATATTATAAAAGTGAGCTAGAAATGTTGTTATTGGGTGTATTGATAAGGTAAGAAGACAATGTTTATCAAGCTACCCACAAAAAGGAAAAGAAAAAAGAAGTCAATGTTTATCAAGCTACCCACAAAAAGTATTCTAATTATTTTTGTTGTGTTTTAATTATATATATGAGCAATTATTCTAAATTCTAAAAAGAATATTCAAATTCAAGCCAGCATTTTGATTGTTCTAAGGAAAGAAAAAACAATATTTTAAGAAAATTATAAAAATAAAGTTATGTTCACAGCCAAATTTTGACCAACAAATAAAAATATAAAAGAATTGTTACCTTCTAGGAAATTTAATTAATTAAGAAATTAATATTATACTCATCTAATTAAAAAAAATTAGATGAATCTAATCTATTTAATTATGCAATTTCAAGATTTAATCACCACTTAATTATTTTTCGGACTTATCGGTTTTTTTATTTTATATAAAACTATAAAAATAAATAAAATTATTTTTTTAATGCTTCATGTATTCATTAATTTTAATAGTATGTTAATACGATCATATCATACATACACATTAAAAAGAAAACCTCGAAACTAATTTAGTTAATTTATTTATTTATTTATTTGAGTTTGACTATTGGAGTAGATACTTAGAAGATACATAATTTTTGAATTCAAAGCAGAGTATAAGAAGTACATCCTCATATATTTTATTGGAAAAGGGAATTTAATTTCAATTTATATAAAAATTAATTTATATTATAAAAAATATTGACTATCCAGATAAAAATATATATATAAATAAAATGAAGTATTTGAAAATAATAATAAAGCTCTTTAACACATCTAATATCAGAGGTGGAGACCTTATAGTGTTCAGGTGGGATGATGAAAAAAATTTATTAATTTATAGAAAAAATTTTATTTGATCCCTTTAAATTTATTTTTTTTATACATAATTATTAATTGGTCCACTCAAAATTAATTAAAAATATTATTAATTTATAAAAAAATTTTATTTGATCTATTTAAATCTAATTTTTTATTATACAAGATTAATTTTTGATTCATCCAAAATTACTTTCTTAACTTCTTGCCTATCTAATATCCATTTATCCAGTGAAAGATTTAGTCTTTTAATTTTTTGGACGATATAAAATTTCTTAAAAAATTTTAGGGAAAAAAGCTATTTTTTTTTTAAATTAGGATATTTTTTTTAAATATATTAAGAGTACATTTGGACAGTCTGAAATTAAAATTTTCAATTTCAGTATTTGGTAGTCCTCTATAATTACAATTGAAATTCCATCTACATTTTCATAGAATTGTAATATAACTAAAAAAGTAATTTCATAATTTTATAATCACTACCACCATTTTTTTTTCTCACTGCCACTGTCACCCCTAATACCACCGCTAATAATGATGGTCCGCCACCATTATGTAGTCAGGTGATGGTGGTTTGTCACTGCCGGTGCTGGCGATCCACCGCCATCGCCAACGATAAAGACTCATTGAATCGTTATCGTTGATGACGATGACTCGTCAGATAATCACCACTGATAATTCATCATTACTTTCATCATCACTATTTTTTTTATTTAATTTTAATTTTAATATTTTTATGTAAAATAGACGTTAGAATTATAATTTTAAAAAATTTGAATTAAAATTAAAACTCTTCCAATTTTAATTTTTTACCTCAAATAGACCCTAAAAATTTTTAAAATAATATCGGGAATGAGAGCAACTCCGCCTTTAGAAATCCACTTTGCATTTACTTTTATTTATATTTATGTGAAATTTATTTATTTTTATATATTTTAATTAAATTTATATAAATACGAGTATAAAATAAATTGGATAAAATTTCATAATTTACCAATTTTAAATATATAGTTTAGAGAATATTTGAATTTATTTAAAATAGGTGTAAAATATCGTTTTAAAATTTAAAAAATATTAAATATTTTTTTAAGTATTTAAATGATTAATTTAAAAATTTAAAATAAAAATAAAATAAAATTAAATATGATATTTTTTTAAAATAAAATTTTTATCTAAATATGTTATAATAGTAATTATTTTAAATTTAATTATGTTTCTAAAGGCATGTTGGTTCTGAATTGACCGAGCAACCGTTTGACAAATGTATATATGGTTGACAAATGGTATAAATGGTGGTTAGCTGAGGACAAGTTTTACCTCCCACATTTACTCAAGCCATGACAGTTAATTGCTAAACGTCTAGGTTATTGAATTTTGATCAGCCTGAAACCACTTGTTTTTTTTTTATATTTTTTCTCTGTCTCATATTTTTTTAATGTATTATATTACTTATTTTTTAAAATACTTTGTTAATTATTTTTTTTTTATAAATAATGTGAGAAAAAAATATAAGTTAAGAGATGAAAAAAAAATAGACTGAATTTTGATTGATCCAGCTAGAAAATTCTCTAACTCTTAACCTAATCCAACCCCACCTAATTGAATGCTGAGTTTGAGATTTAGTTTAATGCATGATAGTAAATTGTCTTGTTTATTTATTTTTTTTCACTAATTATATTTTAATTATGTCTAAATTATAATTATAATTATAATTATAATTTAATTCTTCAATTTTGATTGAAATTAATTTATATATTAATTATAAACAGGTCAATAGTCAACCATCCTAATTAATTATGTACATATAATTAATATCATCAATACTATAACATTACATCAGACATCATTGTTTTGTTTATAATTAATATATAATTCTATTGAAATTCATAATTAAATAATTAATAGTTAGGGGGTGTTTGGATAAAAATGTAAAAAATAGCATTTTGTTAAAATAATATAACTTTATTAAAAACGAGCGTTAGTTATAAAATTTTCCTCCCCAGCTTTTAAAATTTACATTAAATATTAAAAATAATCTAATTTCATTTTTTTATCAAAACACTTCAAAAACCACAAAATTTCTAATTTTAACATTAATTTCCTCCTAAAATGCAGTTTATAGCGTTTAGCTTCCTATCCAAATACCCTCTTAATACTCTTTTTTTTTTTTTTTTTTTTTATATCATGAAATTATGTTGAGTGGTTTGCGTTTACACTTGGATTGGTCGTTTTCTGTGGCCAAAGTCAATTGAAATTCCACAATCACCAGCAGGCAGCAGTTTCTTTCCTTCCTGGAAACTGGATCGATCAAATACGTGAGTACGCAATATCATCATTGACTAAAATTTATGTATACATTTCAAACAAATTAAATGTTTTAAACAGTATGACCTATACCTAGTTATATATAAGAAAAATCAAGATTTCAATGTTTTCATAATCACAAACTTTTAGTAATTACTTTAATTATGGCGATATAATCTTGACCGATTTCTTAATTACAATCAGAAATTAATTAAACTGTAAGGCACTGAAAAAGATTTTTTCTTCGATCCATTATATATATATGTATGTTGCCTGGTAGCTAGATCTGATAGTTGACAGTGCAAGCATTTGAAGATAAATCTACTAAAAAATAAAAGGTTACATCATATAGTTCACCAACTAGTATTGGATATTTTTAGTGAAATTGCCCGATATTAGGTTTAAGCCGAGTGTGATCCATAAAAAATGTAAAAATTTTCCAGCGTCTATTTTCTCTATTCACAATATTCGAATTTGAAAATTTACTTAAAGAATATGAGTTTCTTACCACTTAAACTAACGTACGTTTTATTTTCTATTTTCTCTGTACTTAACTGTTGCAAACTTTTCTTATATATATATATATATATATATATATAGCCATTATGTGATGAGATAAATGCTCCATACATATATAAATATGTAATGTATTTAAATTCTTAAAAATATTTCTATCAATGTGCTTATGTCGTACATATATAGTATCAATATTGATGATGAATAAATACAAAAATTAAAATTAAACTATTACCGTGCTTGGTTCAATTCACTTCAAGTAAGCTCTAAAACATCACGTCGAGGCCTCAGTCTTTCAACAGCGCATTGCTGACTAAGCATGACTCCTCATTGCATCGAACTCTTAGAGAAGATCCTCGAGACTGTGGCCGCACTACCCCGCTCCCTCCACGCTCGAGTGAACTCGATAGATTGAAGCTCTTTCCCACAATGCCAAGATAAGTTTGTCTTGGCCATCAAGCAAGGGGCACTGTACTCCACGTTACAGCCCACAACGGTATAAGGCAAGGCAGTAGCCAACTTATTCTCATGCCATGATCAGCGTGACAATAAGAGCCTGATATGGCAGACAGTTTGTCCATCTTTTTCAATGATATATATGATCTTATCGACCTTTATAATGAAAATACATGTCCCTTAAACCGATCTCATGAGTTATAACTAAAGGTACAAATAGGGACGGATATAGGATTTTTGAGAATTGAAACGCTACCTCGTATTTAGAGAATAACACAAAAATTTTAGAAAAAAAAATATGTATTAAGAATTAAAAAATTAATTTTTTAAAATAAAAAGATTATTTTATTAATTTTAGTAAATCAATTAAATAGTTATTTATCTTAAAAAATTTTAAAAATTAAAGGATAAAAAAGAAAAATTAAAAGAATATATGATTAAATAATATTTTATTAGGGATTAAAAATTAATTTTTTAAAATAAAAAGATCATTTTATTAATATTATAAATTTTATGAATTAAATAATAATTTTACATTAAAAAAATTTAAAAATTAAGGAGACATGTACTCCTTACCTTACAGTGTATCTATCTTTGAATACATAATTAATATTCTCACCTACTAAAAAATTAGATTGAATTTATAATTTCTCACATCTTTTTCTCATTAAAATACTCTCTCTTATTGCAGAAGAAATCATCTTCGTCTTAGAATTTTTTTTATGTATTGAGTCAATTAATTTTCACATCAAAAAGATCTTATGAAGTCTCTGACTTAACCCTTTGATATTTAGTTATTAATCTTACATGTCCAAAATATTAAATTAGGCCTAATTAAATCAACACAAAGAAATCCACACATTCTTTTTAAAAATCACTGGATCATCAAATATATATTAATGTCACAACAGTTTATTCCCTATAAACATATACATATATTTTGTATTACGATATGATAATATTATATATAAGTTTTCATGTTTAAAAATTCACTCCAAGAAAATATTTCATTTATGATAATATCTAAAGGATAATTTATTCTCATAGCCCAAATTGAAGCAGGTAATTAGGTTGCAAGAATAATTAATTAAGACTAAAGTAGTCAATTAGTAAACATAAGTAGAAATCCTGTCAAATTTTTAATAATCAAAATTTTTAAATTGGATTTGAATTAATTATTGTCAAAATATTAGAATTAATCATATGAATAATTGATATTTATTATTTATATGCCCATTAATATCTTTATACATTTATAATGTGTGATTTTTAACATGCTCATTCGCGACTAACCCACATCACTTCGCGGGTTTCATGTACAGGAGGCTCCACACCACTCTCATAGGCAAAAATAAACATTTGCATATGTAAGTTTTATGTAAGGAGAGAAATAAACAACATATATTAAAAAGTTAGAATTAACTAATTAGGCGATAACTTCTATATATTAAATTTTTATATTTTTTATTCTCAATCAATATGAAATTATTTTAATATTTCTCCCTCAACAAATTGTTATGATATCATATTAAATTTTTAATAATTAGGCTTTTTAAATTAGATTTGGGTTAACCATTATCAAAATAATTAGAATTAGTTATATGAATGGTTGACTTTTACCACTTATATTTCTATTAATATTTTTATTCATTTACAATTTTAGATTTCTAACAAAACCATGAAACATATGGTGAAGTAATTTGATTTGAATTGAAATTTTAATCAAAAGTGCATAAACATGCATAGGGACGATGTTGAATATCTGAAGAAGATCATATAAGACATAAAGCTTTTAGATCATTCCACACATGTTTTAGTAAATTGTGCAACACGCAATGACTTAAATATCTTGTCTTTTATTAATTTATTTTTTTAATAAATTAAAAACTATTTCAAAAAATATTATTTATCAGATCAACTCTTTATCTCTTATATAATAATAAATTATAGTAGGCTTAATAATGAAATTAATTTTGCTTTGTAAATGTATAAATCCAACACTAAATCCTTAAATGTAAAGTTCAACCTTAGCATACTATTTTTTTTTTAATTATGTTTTATGATATTAAAAAAAAAAAAACAGATTATTGATGGTAGCTAGGCTTTCATTACATTTTTATTGTCCATTATTAATGTATTGAGTTTTTCTTAAAATTTAACATCAATAAATTTTAATTTAGTGATATTAGAATTATTTTGGAAGCCATCCGACATTATGTACAAGAGATTCAGCGTGCTGAGTTGGCACGACAGAAGATGTTACATGAGAATTCACGCACTGAAATTGGGCTTATTGGCAGGCAATGCCCCCCTCATGGGTGGATAAAGCTTAATACGGATGGGGCGTTCAAAGGTAGCCTGGGTCTTGCTTCGACTGGAGGGATTTTAAGAGATGAAATGGGCAAATGGGCAGGCGGTTTCTCACAACTATTGGGTCATTGCTCGGTAAATGCAGCCGAGTTATGGGGTGCGGTCATATGTCTCCAACTCGCTTGAGATAAGGGATTCAGGAAGGTTATTTTGGAAATAGATTCTAAAATCATTGTGCAATATTTGACAGATCCAATACAAGTCAAGAGGCCTATTGATTATGAACCTCTTCTAGACCGCTTGGTTGGTATGAAAACATGGGGTTGGAGTTTAAATTTTCAACATATCTTCTGTGAAGGGAAAAAATGTGCTGATGGTCTAGCTAACTTAGCTTTTCAATATCTTTTAGGATGTCACTATTGAGAATCTGTTTCTAATGGTTTATACGATTTTTTATTTTTTGATGTAATTGGGGTAGCATGGCTCCGAGGTAATTGTTAAATAAAAGTTTACCTTTGAATAAAAAAAAAAAATTAAAAATTTTAATAGTAATTTAATTAATATATATATTCTTTATTTATTTAAACTTGTAATAGCATGAGTTTTTTATAACAATCAATATTAATTCAATAGTCACCGTGTTTCAATTAATTCAAGTTTGAATGAGATGAAATTCATCATAAGAGACAAAATTCTACCAATATATATATTTTTATTTATAATACTCGAATTTAAAATTTTATTTAAAAAAAATAAATTTATTATCATTCGAATCAATAAGAAGTTATTAGACTTTATGTTGTTGCATTGATAAATTGGTAAATGAAAATAGATGTGAATAGTTGAAAATAAAGAATAAAGAATGGCCAAAGACATAAACACCACTTAACACCGTACATAAGATTATTTTTGTTAGAGTTTTAGGTCAAGTAATATGCGATTACTTGAAATATTACACCCTAAATATCTAGTTTGGATTACCTAGCATGCCGCCCCCAACTAGTATATATATAGATTTATATTAGGATTAAACCAGTTAATGGACTCTTAGGCCCACTACCAAAGTCCATTATCTATTAGGGCTTATATTAAAACATATATTTGGATTATTAATATACCCAATAATTTTAACTATACCGATTATTCAATTTGAAAGGGATATTTAATCAGAATACAGAATTTTAATGTACTGACACATATAGAGTCATATATATATATATACTATGCTAAGTATTTAATTATCTTTAAAATATAATAAAAGTCATATAATTAAGTCTGACGTTAACTAGAGCAAGGTAATGTTGTTGCATCCACGAAGCAATTGAATTCAATTAGATAGTCAAAATATGAGAAATTAAATGTCATTCTACAACTAATTAAAATGACATTCTACCAATCACAATTCTTTATTGCGCCATTAATAATTTAAGTGGCGGACTTAGTCTCATAATTTTAGAAGAGCGATATTAACTTTTTTTTTTTTTTTTTATTTAAGAGACTAAAATCATTATGTAAAAATTTAAATTATTTTTCAATACATATTAAAGTTTTTTTAAAAATTTTGAAATGATTGGAATTCATCATATGGTATATACATATAGATGCCCAAGAAAAATTCTCTCTCTCCCTATATAATTTTATTAAAATATAAACTCATAAGTTTATATTTATAGGATCGATGATTTCAAAACAACTTAGCTAACAAAATTTATTAGTTCTTTTTCGGTTTAATTTAATTTACTTTTATATTATTACATGTTAATATGCAAGGGTCACCGTCTCCATACCCAAGAAAAACACTCTCTCTATATATTTATTTGATAATTATTTTATCTATAAACTTCTTAAAAATAAAAGAATTAATTATTTTGACGTCTTTATATTTTTTTTAAATTATACTAAATTATGTATTATTTTTAAAATTATATTAAAACCTCCATACATTTTACTTATGTTAGACAATGAGATTATTCTGTCCAATTTTTTTTTCGTTAATTAAAACCTAAAAAGTTAACTTTTAATTAAAATATTTAGAGTTAATTACTCTGACGTTCTTCCATTTTTTTCAAATTATACTAAATCGTCCTTATATTTTTAAAATTATATTAAAATATTCATGTATTTTATTGTAATCAAAATTATATAAGATTCAATTTTTTCAATTCCATCTAATTTGATTTTGATTTATTGTGTCATTTTTATTACGGACACAAAAATATTAATATTATAACCTCTGAATTTCAAGGATAACAAATAATTTTTCTTACTGGATAAAAACTTGCAGAGTTTAATAAAAAAAAAAAGACTTATGAGATTTATAACATAGATACAAAACTTTATTTGAGAATTAAAATCAAATTGTGCAAATTCAAACTAAGAATTGAATGAGACTTGAAAATATTTTTTAACAGTGCATATAGAAAATTAGTTAATAATGAGATTACTAGATGTGATTTGGATTAGATGAGAAAATGTAATGACGTTTTAGTATAATTTTAGAAATATATGGACGATTTAGTATAATTTAAAAAAATATAAAGACGTCAGAATAATTAACCAATTTTAATTGATTTTTTAGATTTTGACTAATAAAAAAAAAAGAAAATTAGACGAAAATATCTTATTGTCTAATGAAAACAAAATATAAAGACGTTTTAATATAATTTTAAAAATTCGTGGACAATTTAATATAATTTAAAAAAAAATATAAGGATGTCAGAGTAATTAATTTAAAATAAAACTAGCCCCTACAATAAAAATTTATTTTGCCTATAAGCCCCTTAAAAATAAAATTAACCCCCACAATAAAAATAAACTCATGCATTCTTCTATTATTAATTAACTCAATATCTTGAGTTAACTCATAATTTTTATTTTAATTAAAAATTACCACATATATAGTCCTCTATTAACAATAAAAATAGTCCCACAATAAATTATTATTTTTCTTTTCTTTTCTTTTTCCAAAAACCCATACATGAAGTTGTTGATTTAGCCAAAATAAACAGTTTTGCATGTGCAAATTTGCACCATGTACTGCAATTTTTTGTTTCACTTCTTCAAAATCACCTCTACTTCTTTGTTTGACTATGTGCCCTCTAAGAATCTATTAAATGGGCTACTGTCATCAAATTAATATTTTTATATTTTTCTTTTAAATAATTAATCTATATTTATGTCTATATATACATAAAATATATATAAATATGTGAAATTATAGTTTAATATGTTAAAATTTAGTGTTTTCCAGTCTGACCTCAATCTTAATGCTCTAATTCCGTCCTTGATAACTGGCTAAGTTTTTTTATTTAGGGTCAATTTATCATTATCATTATTATTCATTTTCATGTTAGGTATTGAAAAATAAAATTATTTTA
Source organism: Aleurites moluccanus (assembly GCA_948193065.1). Lineage (NCBI taxonomy): Eukaryota > Viridiplantae > Streptophyta > Magnoliopsida > Malpighiales > Euphorbiaceae > Aleurites > Aleurites moluccanus. Next base: position 57,941 of record CANXYC011117662.1, on the reverse strand, counting down.
ATACCTAAACTCTAGATATGCTCATAATTAGTCAAAAACTATAGTGGGTTGTTTGGTAGTGGGTGTGATGATAATTAAGTCACTAGCTAAGACAAATTCATGGTTTCTGTTCCCATGGCTCCAGCCTGCAAGTTGTTGTGGATAATGACAAAATCAACCATGGCAGTTAAGTTTTAAGTGTTCAAATTTTAATTGACTTTCACTATTTATATGTTTCATAGGAAGAAACTTGGAGGTTATAGAGAAAATTGGTCTTGTGCTTTGACATTCCATTAATTGATAATTATTTTTCTTTTTAATTAATTGCCTGAAAATTCTAATGTTAGCTTTTGACATTTCATTAATTAATCAAATTCTCATAAAATTGCTGTATTTGTTTTGACATTAATTGACAATTATTTTTTGTTCATATTATTGCATTGTAACCTTTCTGGCCATGATATCTTGATCTCCATTTCCAAAGCTGTTGTCATCTATTGCTGGCTATTCTTCCTTAGACCCAAAATATTGTTACCCATGGAAGAGAATGATTCAACACCATTGTTGTTTGATGCCATTTGAAGTCTCAATATCTAGGTAGGATAAGAGATAATACCTATTTTCTCATAATTTAGGACTCAAGATGTATTAGAAATAGAATATATAGTAGACAATAAATAAATATATAAATAAAATAACTTAAAAAAAACAATACACAAAAATATAAAGAAATAATAAATACATAGAACTAGAATAGGAAAAAAGTTGTGTCCAATAGCATTTGAACCTATACTAAAAGTTAGAATAAAATAACTTAGTTAATTTAATATTCTGTAATTTGAATATCAAAGAGAACATTCAAATTTAGAATAATTATTCATATGGTATATATATTTATTATTAGATTATATTTAAATATATAACATATAAGAAACATATAAAATATAATCATTTGACAAAAAATAAATAAAAAAATTAGAGTTTTATGAATTATTTAAAAAGAAAAAAAGAAAAATTACTCCCTGCTCAATATTTAAATAAACAGTAAAAAAAAGAGTAAAATACTATTTAATCCCTGAAATTTAGTGAAATTAACACTTGAGTCCCTATATTTTTCGAAAAATAACTATTGGTTCCTTTACGTTTGATTCCGTCACAACAATTGGTTATTCAATCAATTTTTTTTAAAATTTTTTGTTAAAAAATTAAAAATTAAATAAAAAATAAATTAAAATAAATTATTTTTCCAAAATATCCTCATTTTCAACCTTTATATTTTTTTCTTCATTTTCTTTCTATTTTTCTTCATTTTCTTTTCTTTTCTTTCATTTTCTTCCCATTTTCCTTTGTAAAAAAAATCATATTCATATATTTTCTTTTTTTCTTTATAATGTGTTATTTTTTTTTTCTCTTTACGTGCTTAATTAATTAATTAATTAATTGTATAAATTTTAGATTTATTGAAATTAAAGTAAGTAAAACTTGTGCGAATTATAATGAATGTTTGATTGTAAAGAAAAATGAAGAAAATTTGAGATAAGTTTTAATGGAATGATATGAAAAAGAAAATTTGATGAAAAATTAAGGGTATTTTTATCTTTTTAATGATATTTAACGATCTAATAGACGAAAGGACCAATTGTTATGATAACATTAAATATTAGAGATCCAACAACTATTTTTTGAAAATGTAGACATCTAAATGTTAATTTTGTTAAATTTTATAGAATTTAGTATTTTACCCAAAAAATAAATACAAACAAACATTTTTCCTTTTTAATATTAATGATCTTTTGTCAAGTTTCCATTACATAGTAAAGGGTCCAGTGATGAATACGTTGGATCAAATTCATGTCCAAAAAAAAATTTTTTGCATGTGGTCTAGGCCCATTATTCCTCATCAAAGTCCATTAAGAGGCCCATTATTCTACAAAAAAGTGGTCCATAACAACTCATATCAATCATTTTATTACAAGAAAGTGAGGTCGTTGACTTGTAACGGCAATATTAACTACCCTAAGCTAAGGTAACCCGATTCGAAAGTGTGATTCTGTTCTCTACAGCAGGTCTCTGGTCCCAATCCACAGGGGTCTATTCCATAATTCGTTTTCCGTCAGCTAACCTAACGAGTAGACTAAATCTCCCATCTTGACCTCGCCGTCGCTTCCTTCAAATCTGCAATTACTTTGTCCGGCGAAATCTCTCTTCGGTAAATCTTTTTTTTTTTTTTTTTATAATTTTGTTTTATTTTCCATAAACAAATATTAGAAGCTATTGGTTATTTAGATTCTACAATTATCGGTAGAATTTTGGTTTTGAGGTGTTGTAATTACGAATTTGTAATGTAATTAAGCTAGGTCATGATTTTATGGTAATTGGATTTGCTGAAACAGGAATATCTATAACTGGTAATTTGAATTTTGAAGAGAGGCGATGTGTCATCAGAATTGCTGTTTACATTTGTCTGTAGAAGAAGCAATTGCAGCTGATGAAAGTCTCTTAATATATTGCAAGCCTGTTGAACTTTACAATATTCTTCACCGCCGTGCTCAATTCAATGTAATGTCTGTTTTCTCCCTTTGTAATTTTTGGGGTTTTGTTGTGTCATTTTAGTGTTGATTAGTCTTTTTCTGTTTTAGCCTTCGTTTCTTCGGAGATGTTTGCGGTACAAAATTAAAGCAACACGAAAAAGGCGGTATGAGCTTCTCAACTTAATTGCTTTGCCAATATCTCACTTTTTTTTTATGTCGTTAATTCTGTTTGCCCCTCAACTTAATTTTATTATCATTTCTTGCTTTGTGGTTATTTCTTGGCTTTGCTAGATGGTTAATGCATTTGGATACATATGCTTTTCTAGATTGGCAGCTGGAATTGTAATTTTCAACTACAGGGATTACAGCAACAAACTACAAAAGACTCAGGGTATTTTTTCTTTTTTTTTTTTTTAAGCTGGCCTATTAATTTTGTTTTGTTATTAAGATGGTATATGCTTAATTGCCTTCCTTGAATTGAATTATTTCTATTTCTTGCTAATTTATTAGGTTTTCTTTTTTTTTTTTTCTGACATTATATGTGGGACCTGTGAATTGTGTAACTGTTTAGGCTCCTAAGTTCTCCAGAAGAAACCGTTACTTGGAATGTTATGGAATTTTGATGTGTAAAATCTCACTCTTGCTTCTATACTAGATTCAGTATTTACTACTGCATTTATGTCTGTTATTCCACTTCTATGTTTTAACAAAACAGGGTGATACTCAGTGCTGTGAATGCTTTCATAATGCATATGGTGATATTGACATTTGACTCATTTAGAATGATTTCAGTTTATATATGTTACTAAAGTTATTTTATGGGATAATTTTGCTCATCTATGCAATAGAAATCTGAACATTTTGTGTTGAGTTCCCTGTGAAATAAGGGTTATGGGAAAAAAATTAGATCACTTACTGTGCCCTTGTCTCTTCTTCTCACTTGTCAATTAAAAAGAGTGGGTTTAATTGTTTCACTTCTTGCTCAAGATCTCATCAATTAATTTTTCCTTCTGGGGACCATACAAATGAATTTGTCATGACCAATCTTTGCATAAGCTGTGAAAGTATTGGATACTTGATACTTTCATTGATGAAGATTAATAGTTTGAAAAACAAAGTGATGAATTATGGACAAAATGTTAAGTGTATGATAAAACTATTGGCCTCTTTTACACATTTAAAACTTCCTTTCAGCACTTCAAAATGGATTTCGCTTTTTTACTTTTAGCATGTCATCCAAATTTCTGCCAATAAATGGCAGAAAAAGTTTTTGAACATTTGCTATTGTTGCATGCATGATTTGTTTTCATTGAGTATTTGCTCATTAAAATGATTTTCATTAAGCTGCTAACCATTGTGTAGTTTCTTAACTTGCAGTCACTGAGGATTTCTCCTGTCCGTTTTGCTTGATGATGTGTGTGAGCTTTAAGGTTGGTTTTCTAATTGAGATAGTGCTTAACCTTCTTGTTTCTTTTCTGTTATTCCATTTCTCCAACTTCAAAGATTAAATTGATACTGATGAAATCTAATGTTTGATGATGGGGTAATGGTAAAGCACCCTAAATTATGGTTTTGTAGAAAATCCACAAAAATATTAATATTTTCCTGCAACATTTTGGATGCTATATTTATATATATTGAGTTTTATTAATCATGCATAAATTACTGTTTCTCATCCTGAGAAACTGTGAAGTTTTGACAAAAAATCCCATGAAAATTTGTAAATCTTGATTTTGTTAGATTGGTTTTTATTCATCTAGTTACTCAGAAAAGAAAACTTTTACTTCTGTTTCCAGGGTCTGCGGTACCATTTGTGCTCTTCTCATGATCTATTTAGCTTCGAGTTTTGGGTTGGTAATAATAATCAATCACTTTTTTCTGCATTGAATGCTTCAGGAAGTATTAATCTAGAAACATTTATTATGTAGGTGGCTGAAGAGTACCAAGCAGTGAATGTCTCTGTGAAAATTGATAGATTCTTGTCCGAGGTCAGAACCTTACTTCATCCTGGATGAGTCATGGATGATTTTCTTTCTTTACTCTAAGGTTGGATATTTTGTTGTATTTTACAAAAAAGCAAGTCAAATTGAACTAGGCACCTGGTAACTAATGTTGTGCTTGGAATCCTTGAAGAAAAAGCTTCTTTCTTCCTTAGAGCTTCTTCCTTAGAGACCAATTCCTTTTGAAATTTTCTTATGCTTAGTTTTTATTGCATTCATACCTTTGTTTATGTGATAAGACTAAACAGTTTAGTGCTTCGCCTCTTTCTTGAAATTATTTTAGTTCTCCATTTATCCAATATATGGGCTGTGGTTATTTAATCCTCTTCACTATGTTTGTTTTCTGTAATGAACGTCATACAGGGGCCTTCAAGTTTGGTAGAAACATGAATAAATTGTTTTTCTAACTATTAAAGTCTTGCCAAATATGTGCAGACTGTTGCAGATGGCGTAGAGCAAAGACAGCAGACATTCTTCTTCTGGTAGGTTCAGATCTGTGCAGTTTCCATTTTCTAGTTAATCTTCATCTTTTAGTCAGTAAAAGTAGTGGTAATTCAAATGATTAAAAAAAATTTATGTACAGCTCAAGGCCACGAAGGCGCAAATCAAGAAACCATGATCAAAATGAAAAGAAAGTTTGTGTACAATTCTTGGAGTTGGATTCCCCAAAATTGCCTATGGAAGGCATAAACAATGGATTTTTGAGGAAGGACGACGGTAATTTTTATTTTCCGCCTCCTATGACTAATATTAATATTTAAAATTTTCAGCCTAGGACTATGAGATTTGTACAAGTATCAGAGAATGTGCCAGGTTTGTTCTATTTGAATATAGTTAATATCCATTCTCTTCTAAATCCTTCTACTTGCATTTCAATTGTCCTTCTCAAGAGTTAAGACCATTTGTTCCTGTCAGCCATTAAAGTTTTGGAAAGCTGAACAACCCCATAATCTTTTTTTCTTGCTTAATTTTGCCTCAACCCCATTCTTTTACAAATCCTAACTGCCCGCTTAAATTTCTAACCACTCTAGCTTTCAAGTTAACCCAAAATTAAGCCTAAATAACCAGCCACACAAGCTCTTCTATGTCACCAGCTGTGCTCACCAAAGTGGAGGTACTGAGAAGGAAAATTTAGAGATTGCCTTACCTTTCAATACTTTCTGTTTGAACTAGATGCTGTCAAGACTTGAACCTGTATACTTGCAGTTGCAGCCAAGACTTAATGTCGCACCAAACTATGGCCCCTAAATTTATTAGAACTCCTTTTATAATTTGCTTTCTGTAAATTTTTTTTAGTGAAAGACAGTCACATTTGAAGAATATTATGCCTTTAAAATTTTCCTGCTTTTCTATTCATTCGTCTTCATTTACTGAGGAGACTTTAGAGTATATACTTCCTTTACCAAAGAAAACATTCAGAGTGGCAATTAATCATGTGTGAAACTGAATTCATTAGGCACTTAAAAATATTTGGAGTTAATTACACTTTATATCTGTCTTCTTATGAACAATTGAAATAGAATTGTATTCCTCTTATTTTTATTACCAAACAACAATGCCGGCTTTTTATACACATTAACCTAGCAAAAATAGGAAATCTAATAATATACAAAATTATTTCCTAAATAGAAAAACTAATTATCTCCTAAATTATCTCGTAAATAGGAAAGCTAATAATATATAAAATTATCTCCTAAATAGGATTTTCTCTATAATGAGCTGTAAAAGGTGGCTGCGACATTTTTGAGTTATGGCTAACCACGACTAAACCATGCCTTATTTTGTTATATATTATTTGTAATACTTGAAGCGTTTTACTAGTAATGAAACACCTTTTGTTATCAAATTCACTCTCTCTCGTTTATTCTCTGTTTTTGAACATGGTATCAGAGCCTTTACGATCTTTAAGTGCTGTCGTGTGTGTAAGAGTGAAAACCAGTGAGATTACCCTTCACAAAAGACCTTTAAACACTTGTAATCACTCTAATGGCTACCAGCAGCTTCTCAGCTCTGCAGATTCCTGTGTTTAAAAGAGAAAATTAAGATGTTTGGGCTGTGAAAATGAAGACATATTTAAGAGGACAGGACCTGTGGGAAGTTGTAGAAATAGGTAGAGACCCCCCACCACTTAGAGCTAATCCAACTATTGCTCAAATCAAGTTTCATGCTGAAGAGTCAGCAAAGAAATTCAAGGCTCTGGCATGCTTGCAAGCTGCTTTATCTGAGTCTATGTTTGACAGGATTATTGCTTGTGAGTCACCAAAGGAAGCTTGGGACAAACTTAAAGAGGAGTTTCAAGGAAGTGACAAGATCAAGCAGATGCAAATCCTGAATCTTAAGAGAGAATTTGAGCTTCTCAAGATGACTGAAACAAAGACAGTCAAAGAGTATTCAGATAGACTTCTAAGGGTGGTGAACAAGATAAAGTTGTTGGGAAAGCCACTGATTGATAGGAGTGTTGTTGAGAAGGTTCTAGTAAGCTTACCTGAGAAGTTTGAAGCTAAGATCTCATCCCTTGGGGATTCAAGAGACCTTAATCAGATTACCTTGCATGAATTGACGTACTCTTTATAAGCACAAGAGCAAAGGAAATCAATTAGACAAGAGGAGGTAGCAAAAGGAGCCTTTGCGGTTCAATAGAAGGGAAAAGCTACATCAACAAGTGGAGGGAATAAGCAAACTGGTGAGAATGGTGAGAAGAAAGAGAAAGAGAAGAAGGGAAGCAAATGGCAGAAGAATTGGAAGAAGAAAAACAAATTTCCACCTTGCCCACATTGCAAAGGCAAAAACCACAGAGAACTACTGTTGGTTCAAGCCTGGAGTAAAGTGCAGAACCTGCAATCAACTTGGACACATTGAAAGGTTTTGTAAGAACAAAGAAGGCCAAACAGTCCAGCAGGCACAGGTGGCAGAAGATCAAGAAAATCAGGTAGAGAACCTGTTTGTAGTCACCAGTTTTGCAGCCAACTTTTGGAAAGGAACATGGCTGGTTGACAGCCACATGACTACTGAGTACTTTGATATTTTACTTAAAAACTTTGATATAATCTTTTGTTACTTAAGTTATTCTCGATAAGATTGAATTAGGTAAACAAATCCTAGAGTTATGGGATATGAGCTGTAAAAGGTGGCTGTGAGAGTTTGAGTTACGGCTAACCATGACTAAACCATGTCTTATTTTGTTATATATTATTTGTAATACTTGAAGCGTTTTACTTGTAGCGAAACACCTTTTGTTATCAAACTACTTGAAGCGTTTTACTTGTAGTGAAACACCTTTTGTTATCAAACTCTCTCTCTCTCTCTCTCTCTCGTTTATTCTCTATTTTTGAACAAGCTGGTCCAAATCTTTAGAATCTTCAAAAGAAGAAATTTATGTCTCAAAATTTTCGAGTAACCTCACCAAGACCTTTTCCACAACCCTTCTATCACTTGAATCTTCGCCAAGAAGTTTGATTCTTTTTACTATTTTCATCAATCTGTGGATAGATTCAGAATCCTTCATCCATAGCAACTGCAATTCCCTCCTCAAATTGAGGACTTGCATTTGCCTTGTCTTTTCATTGCCTTGGGTCTCTTCCTTAATCTTGTTCCTGGCTTATTTGGCTGTTTCACAGGCCATAATCCCTATGAAAATCACCTCAGATACAGCCGAGTGAATGCTGATAAGGCCTTGAGTTTCTTGTCACATTCCCGACTATATTGCTTCATTTGAGCAACTGTGGGATTTCCTTTCAGGGGAAGTGGGTCGACACCGAATTCCAGATTCTCCTACAAGTCAAAAGCTCTTAAAATTGATTGCCCATTTTTAAGGATTTTCACCAATAAAAGCTGGTGGTTGAGGATTGGAAAACTTGCTTGAAGCCATAGGCTCTCTCACAAGTGTTTTAGGTCTTTCAAGGACAAGATCTTTACTTGTTTTCTCCCACCCACAAACCTCTTAAAGATTAGTTAAAACTCTCATAAAAACTCACAAATATAAATAAAGGCTCCTTAAGCTGGAAGGTCTGATACCATTTGTTGGAAATTGTAGGGCAGAGAAAACTCAAACATAGCACAAACACCTACAGGTTTTGTAAACTGAACCTTCAAAAGGGGCAGCTTATCATTCATTACATCAATGCTGGTTGAATGTTTTCATAGTCTAAGTATGGGCTTAACATTGACCTATACCTTAGCCAATAACTTACTTTTAACCGTACTGATTCATACTTAGCTTTTTTCTATCTCACAAATAAACTAACTTTTTACCTAGCCCCACTATAAAACTTGCTGGAACAACAATGTTATAAGAATAATTCAAATTTCAAATTTTCCACCGGTAATTAGAGAATATCTAACTAAATTTTCAATTCTCAACATTATTTATTATCTTATAAAACACTTCTGTCCACACTCAATTTAGTGTAGGGACTAAAAAGTGCCAATTTTGAAATAGCAAGGACAAAGTGTTAATTGTGATAAATTTAGGAGTTCTATAGTAATTTACCCATTAAATGATACCAATATTAATAGAATCTTCTTTTGTCTACAATGTGATATTTGGTTGTGGAGTTTTATCCTTGAAAAGTTTCCTTCATTCATATGATTATGTGTAGTAAGTATAGAGAAGTGACGTAGGCATTCGTCATGGCATATAAAATATTTTAGATGTTCATAAAGGTATAATTACAGGTGATAAGTCATAACCATAAAGGGCCATATGAGATCCTAACAATGTCATGCCATACTCAGCTATCTCTTAACCTAGCTATATTAAATTCTTTAACCATTATTATAGCTCACTCACAGGCATTCCATGCCTCTCTTATCCATATCTAGCTATTTACTATGATACACTATTGTCATTGTTCACACATCACACAGCCTTAACGAGGCACTGCATATAAAACGTGTGTATAAGATTCAAGTCTACATAACAATAAAAAATCTTTTTGGAATTAAGAGGTTTTGTATCAATCAGAATTTCATTATAAATTATTGAATCATTTGATTTAATAAAATAAGTTGAATAATAGTATATAATATCACTATGGTTTAGGAAATCCTACAAGTATTAGGATTCTGAGTTAAATAAAAAATTAAGATGCAATTAAAGAATCTCATAGCCAATAGCATTTGAAATGCCTTTAAGTATTTTTGGGATATAAAAAGTCCTATTTTATCTGTAGTCTAATAAATAATTATAGTTTTTTTTTGTCTTCAAAATTGTAGTTTTTTATATTATGTTACAGATTTTTTTTCGGTTTGACAATGTTTATATTATTTTCCTCAAGTTATCTTCAAGTTTATGTTTTCCCCTTGAGCTGGGCAATATATTTACACTTCTTCAAGTTCTTTCCCTTGTGGACACAGAATCTATATATGTATAAAAATGTATTTTGTGTGAAATTTATCAGGTGCTGACCTGAAGAAAGAGGACATAGAGCAGCTTGTGATTCAGCTTATTCTAGAAAGGGTTTTGGTAAGAATCCTTGTGTTTTGGACCTTTGAAAACATAAATACAAACATGCTTGGTACTAAATTTTTGAATGGGTTGATTGGCAAATAAACTAGCTGATCTGTATTAAATTAATGAAATGAATTTGGAAATGGGAAACTGCAATGCCATTGACAGGAGCAAAATCGTTGATTGGGCATTGTTTTTCTAATATTTCCAACTTGGTATGTGTGTAAATGTTTAATCCTAAATATTTCAGATATGCAACTGGGTCTCATCCCAAACAAGGGAGTTGCTCTATAACGCCCATTTATGGGCAATGATTTACGCTATTAAACTTAAGGGTGTAGTACATTCACCTTGAATAATATGACCACAGTTTTTTATTTTGTGAAGATATGATCATACTTAGGTGTGAGTTGAAAAGAAGTTAGCTGGATAACTAATTGTACCCAGTTTTTGATTTTATGAAGATATGATCATTCTTAGGTGTCAATTGAAAATAAATTATCAAGCTGTATAACTAATTGTGGAATTACAGAATTCATGTAAATATCCTATAGAATGTTTACAGTTCGACTCCAAGTGAGGTTACGTTTCATGTAGAATTCAAGTAAAACTAAATGGTTGACTATTCACCAAGAGGACAATTTTTGCGTCTACACTTCTGATTTTGCCTGAACCCGCAAGTTGCAACACCAGTCTTCGAAATAAATAAGTAAAAGAAAAAGTCAAAATAATTACACATGTACTGAGTTGAGGTTGCGGTTATGAACAATCATCTATCATGTTGCTCTGATACAGGAATGATATGAAAAATTATCATTTTATCCTGTTCACGGGGTACAAAACACACAATACTGTTTCATGGAATCGCATCTCTTTTCTTTTTTGAAATATGTATATTTACCATAAAAGCTTTGCAGGTATGTAATTTAGTTTTTCTGGTGTAGAAAGAAGAATTTCAGCATACAGCATATGCTACAAATGCTTATGTGAAAATAGGGCCTTTGGCAAAGCAGGTACTGCAAGGTATGCTAACTATCTTTGAAAGATATTAGGATATGAATCTTGGCCATCATATTTCTGATGTTAGATTGAATATTATAATTTCCACCCTACGGCTTGACATGGAGCCCCCAATTTAGTTGCAGAGGGCCGGCTAAAGGTAAGCACAGGATATTTTGTTTTCCCTGTTCCACAAGAGCTAACTTTTAAGATGTTGGGTATTCAGGAATTGATATTATGATATTTATTTCATACATATTTTCTTTTGAATTTGTGTTCGTGCATCATCCAAATGGTAGTTAATTTAGGGGTTGTTTGGTATCATTTATGTTTTGGTTTTTGGTTTTTGTTGACCTATACTTAGAAATTAGATTTTGAAACACAGGTTGATGAAAAAAGGAAAGTGATTTTCCCTTGTTGTGACTACTTTTTTTTTCTTTTAAATTGCCAAATTTATATTTTAATAACATATATTTTTTTTTTTCGAGTGAGAAACAAAAACAACAGACAACCACCACACCAAACAGGCTCTTAAGTTTCTCTTGAGAAATCTGTCATCATAAAACCTGGCTGTTGGTGATAAAAAATTGGAAAAGAAGAAAAGATACTAAAATTGACTGTTAGAAATGACCAGCCTTGTAAATTTGCTTGTCATAGTCACTTAAGTGTATTAGTGGCTAAGGAAATTTTGCAAGGAGATAGCAAATTGTGGACATAAATTATATTAGCATATTCAACAGCTGTGGTAAGGCTGAAATGCTTGCTAAGCCATTTCCTATTGGTTAGCTGCAAAGTTAGTTTCGGCCTTGCATAGCATACAGGCCTTCCCACGTGCGAAGTCAAACTTTTAGATTGGGTTTCTAACAAGATATTATGGCTTATCTTTGTACTTAATAGATTTATACATTAGGTTAGCCTCTTTGCTTGTGATATCACCAAATTATGTCAACTATGATTCTACTATGCTTGCATGTGAGAGAAGCCTTGGATAATTCTGTTAGCTAATAGAATGAAAGAAAGATTGCTGGAACTCATACTCTGTTTTCTTTTCCATTTGTATTTATAAACAAAAAGTTACAATTAGTCAAAGTTTAATTTCAGAAAATCTGGAATTCTGTCTCCCATCTTTTCTAACTTTAAGTTTAAACACAAATTAGTATTCTTCTAGAATACATAGCCATTCTGCCTTAATTACGTTCAAAAAGCAAAATAAACAAAAAAGGTGAACTGAATGACAGCAAGTATTGTCACAGTAGCTGTTAGAGCTTCAACACTCCTCCTTGGCAGACTTTTTGTGAATTCTCAACTTCTCAACCAGCTTGAGCTTTGGTTAGGATGTCAGCTATCTCATCTTCAGAGCTGCAATGCGCACTACCTTTACCTCGCCATTCTGTTCTGCTTCTCTAAGTGAGTGAAACTTGATATTGATATGCTTAGTTCTACCATGAAAGACAGGATTCTTTGCCGCGGCTACTGCTGATTGATTGTCACAGTAGATTTTAGTGGCTTCAATTTGTTCAAGCTTCAAATCTTGTTTAATTTTTCTAAACCAAATGCATTGGTTAACTGCAGCAGCAGCAACTATATACTCCGCACAAGTTGTTGACTGAGCTACCACTTCTTGCTTCCTTGAATTCCAACACGCCATTCTTGTTCCAATAGAAAAAACATATCCAATGGTGCTTTTCATATCATCAACTGATCCTCCCCAATCACTATCAACATAACCTACTAATTTGACATTTTCTTTCCTTTTATACCTTGCTCTGTAATCTGTTGTTCCTTTTATATACCTAAGCACCCTTTTTGTTGCTTGGTAATGCTTTTGAGTTGGAGTGTGAATGAACCTTGACAACATGCTAGTTGCAAATATAATGTCAGGCCTTGTGGCTGACAGGTATAGCAAACAACCAACCAAACTCCTATACATTCCAACATCAACATCTGTCCCATCTTCTTTTTTTAGTTTTTCATTTTGTGATAATGGAGTCGTCTGCAGGCTTGCAATTTTCCATCCCAAACTTTTTTAATACTTCATTTGCATACTTCTCTTGGCATATGAAGATTACATTTTCTGATTGGATCACTTCCATGCCAAGGAAGACTGACATCTCACCAAGATCAGTCATTTCAAACTCTTTTTCCATCTTTACTTTGAATTCCAAAACAGAATTAACATGGCTGCCTGTCACTAGTAATTCTGCAACATAAAGTGAGATGATTAGAAAATTAACTCCATCTTTCTTTACATATGTAGAATATGAGGAAAGGTATTTTATTAATATATATTATGATCTGTACAATGCTTACTCTTGTATACATAATAAGAATGATATAAATGGAAACTAATTAATTGGTAATCCTCTAATAAAGCCTCTAATCAAGCTCCTACTATGCACATTCTGTAACACTACCCCTCAAGCTAGAGTATAGATATTAATTATGTATAGTTTGTTACAAATATAATTTACTCATAGTCCATTCAGAGCTTTTGTGAAGATATCTCCCAATTGGTCTCCAACTTTTAACGTATCCTATGGAGATAAGCTTTTCTTGGATCTTTTCACGAACAATGTGGCAATCGATCTCAATATGCTTGGTTCGTTCATGAAATATTAGATTGAAAGCGATATGAATTGCAGCCTGGTTCACACCACAATTTTGCTGGTAATGAAGTTTTAAGACCAACTTCATTAATCAACTGATACATTCACATTACTTCACACAGCTTCTGCCATGTCTCTATATTCTGACTCGACACTCGATTGTGAAACCACATTCTGCTTCTTACTTCTCCACGATACCAAATTTCCTCCGACAAACACACTATCCAGTAGTAGATCTTCTGTCAACCTTGGAGCCTGACCGATCTGTGTCTGAAAAACATTCAATATTAGAGTGCCCATGATTTGTATATAGTAACCCACGTCTTGGAGCTCCTTTCAAGTAGCACAATATCTATTCTAAAGCAGCCCAATGAGTGACTGTTGGAGAGGACATGAACTAACTCACAACACTAACAAAATATGCAATATCAGGACGAGTCATAGTAAGATAATTTAATTTTCCAACCAACCTCCTGTGTTTTTCAAGATCTTCAAACAATTCACCATCATCTGTAGTAAGCTGTATGTTGGGAGTCATTGGTGCACTGTATGGCTTTGCACCTAGTCTTCCTGTCTCTATCAACAAGTCAATAACATATTTCCTTTGTGGCAGGAAAAGACCTTTCTTACACTTCGTCACCTCAATACCCAAAAAATACTTCAGATGTCCCAAGTCCTTTGTCTGAAATCGAGTGTGAAGGAAGGACTTGAGAGATGAAATTCCCATGCTATCACTTCCAATAATAACAATTATCGTCAACATACACCACCAGTAATATTAGACTAGCTTCGGAATGTCTATAGAATACAAAATGATCACACTGGCCTTTCTTCATACCAAATTCTTGAACTACTTCACTGAATTTTCCAAACCAAGCTTGAGGACTTTGCTTTAAACCATATAAGGACTTGTGAAGCCGATAGACTTTACCTAATTCCCCCTGAGCAACAAACTCAGGTCGTTGCTCCATATAGACCTCTTCTTGTAAATCACCATGGAAAAAAGCATTATTGATATCAAGTTGATACAAAGGCTAATCATAGGTGGCTGCCATAGAGATGAATAGACAAACAGAAGCAAGTTTCGCTATTGGAGAAAAAGTATCAGAATAATCAATACCATAAGTTTGAGCATAGCCCTTAGCAATAAGATGGACTTTAAGATGAGCCACATAACCATCAGGGTTAACTTTGATTGCAAACTCCCACTTACACCCAATAGCTTTCTTATCTGCAGGTAAATTCACTAATTCTCAGGTCCCAATATCATTTAAGGCCATCATTTCTTCTTTCATAGCAGAACGCCAACTAGGGTGAGATAAAGCTTCATGAACTGTTTCAGGAACAAATATAACCAAACAATAGAAATAATACCCTCCAAACTTCCAAATAGAGCAAAATAATAACCCAAACAGCCAAAAATAATACCCTCCAAACAATAACCCAAACACAACAAGAAGATAATGAACTTCCAAACAATAACTACCACAAAAATATTCTCCAAACATACCACAAAAAAAATAATCTCACAAACTTATCAACTCTCATAGAAAATGAACCCAAACAAAAATTAATATTAGTCGGTAATGAATCCTAAACAAACACAACAAACTAGTGGTGAAAAGAGTACAGAAAAAATAGGAAGTCTTTCTTGGTGGAGGTGGTCGGAATCAACAACCATAGATACTTAGGGGCCGAAATCAACAAATCGACGCTGGAAATTGAACTGAAGCAATAGACGTGGCTGGAGATGATGACATTCGCTAGCTCGTGAGGGTTAGATGACAGGTGGCGCATGAGGGACACGCACTGACTATCTGATGATCAAACTTAGGAGGTTGGCTCGCCAACGGTTGGCGCTTCTCTAGGTGTGGGTGGTGGCACAAAACTGTCATTCTCTAAAGTGACCCAAGCAATCAACCTTTTTTGGGGGGGGCTTTTTCCTAAAAATGACAACAGGTGGAAATTTTTTCAAAAATCAAAACAGAAACCCTAGAATCCTAAGGCTCTGATATCATGTAGAATATAAGGAAAGGTATTTTATTAATATATATATTATGATTTGTACAATGCTTACTATCATATACAAAATAAGAATGATATAAATGGAAACTAATTAAGTGGTAATCCTCTAATCAAGCCTCTAATCAAGATCCTACAATGTACATTTTGTAACAACATACAAGGTAGCTTCATTGAGGCTTCTTTTGAACCCAAGATGCATTAAATATGCATCAATCTTGCTGTATCAGGCTCTAGGAGCCTACTTGAGGCTATATAAGGCCTTTTTTCAGTAGGTAAACCTTCTCTCCTCTTGCCCTTTTATAGCATAGCCAGGTGGTTGTTCAATGAACACTTTTTCTTCCAAGGTTCCATTTAAATAGGTAAACTTAACATCAAGTTGGAATATTTTCCAGCCTTTTTGTGCTACAATTGATAGTAGGAGTCTAATGATGTCAAGCCTTGCCACAGGTGCAAAGGTTTCTGAGAAATTTGTCCCATATTGTTGAAGGTTATAACCATTAACCACCAACATGGCCTTGAGTTTGTTGACTGAACCATCAAAGTTGAACATAGTTTTGAAAACCCATTTGGCTTCTATGACTCTTTTATTAGCTGGTTTGTCTACTAGGATCCAAGTTTCATTTTTTCTGATCATTTTAAGCTCCTCCATTGCCGCTTTTCAATTTGGTGACTTTATTGCCTTTTCGAAGTCTCTTAGTTCCGCCACAGCCATGGATTTAAATAGCGATCGCAGTCATTTTCGTGGTAGCGGTAATGGGGCCGCTGCAGCCATGACGTAACGGTAACGATCAATTGCTATATAATTTTTTTGCAAAAAATTGTAAAATGAAAAATATTAGTACAAATTACTAAATAAATGTTTAACTAATTAATAAATATAATAATCTATAAATAAATGTTTAGCATGCATAAAATTTTGACTAAAATTAATAATTTACTATAACAAGAAGTATATAATTTTTTGTTTCTCTGTCTCTTGTATGTTCAATTCTTTTCCTTCTATATATTATAAATATTTCAACTTTGTTATTTACTTTTTCATTATATATGTTAATCTTACTATATTAAAAAATTACAATTTCACTATTTATTTTCAAATTGACTATTTATTAATTTTTACTTTGTGATATAAAATTTAATATTGTTTAAATTGAAATTTTTTCAATTAAAAATGTATAATAATTCATTTTATATATTATATACTGTTAAGTAAATTAAAATGACTAATTGTTATTTAATAAAATGAAAATTAATAATGTAACACTCTAATTTTTGGCGAAATTTAATATATACTTTTTAATAAAAATATCAATGATAGGAATGCCAATATATATTAGTAAATAAAAAAGGGCAATATATATGCCTAAAAGAATGAGATGTGGTTGGAATGCAGGACCACAAGCCATTTTGAAATGCATTATACCATTCAGCCAATTTCATTCACTTGTTACAATGTTACCTTAAATTGTTTATTAACTATCAGTTAATAATAATAATAAAAAAGAGAGGCAAAGAAGTGTTGGTACAAAAGAATAACAAAGAGAGAAGAGAGACAGAGGAGAGAACTGAGAAACAAATAATAATAATAATAATAATAATAAAAGAGAGAGGCAGAGAAGTGTCGGTACAAAAAAATAACGAAGACAAAAGAGAGACAAAGGAGAGAATTGAG
Organism: Aleurites moluccanus; assembly: GCA_948193065.1. Lineage (NCBI taxonomy): Eukaryota > Viridiplantae > Streptophyta > Magnoliopsida > Malpighiales > Euphorbiaceae > Aleurites > Aleurites moluccanus. The sequence continues at coordinate 40,680 of CANXYC011117662.1, read as the reverse complement.
AAACATCTACCGTCGCCACTGATTGAAAACAAACCCACCTACTAGCGAAAATACTCTTTCCCATAGCTTACTTTGACTTCAGTTTATTGGAAACATAGAGAAAATGAAGAAAATTGAATGATGGAGAAGAGAATAGGTGGTGCTCTTTGTGACTACTATGGAGCTCTGTCTGTCTATTAGCTCTTATTTCTGCTGCAAAAAAAAATACAGAGCTGTTAGGTAAGCCGTGAAACCTTCAAATAATGGCCTTATCGTCCGTTACCAATATATAACTACTGTTAAGGCTGTTTTTCTTTCAATTTTTTTTTTGTTCCTTAAATAACATGGATGACCGTATCAGGAATGCAAAATCCCGTTACAGATCGTAACGGTCGATATTTAATTCGATGACCACACCTACATTACACCTACTCTATATATCAACAAGTGTTTTGGTTCTAATAACCCCATTTTATGAATCAATACTCTCAACATTAGTTTCATCCATTTGAGTTGCATCTTGTTCTTGGGGTAAAACCTCTTGTATTTGCTTCTTTTTAACAGTTTCAACTTCCCAATTCTAGTAGGTTTGCTCATCAACAACTACATCTCTACAAGCAACAATCTTCTTTGACTTCAAACTATAAACTCTATAGGCTTTGGCATTACTACTTTAACCCACCAGAATTTCCACATCTGCCTTTTCACTCAACTTAGTCATTTTTACATCTGGAATATGAACATAGCAGATGCTTCCAAATATCTTTAGGTGATTGACTTGTGGTTTCACTCCATGCTAAGCTTTATAAGGAGTTTGATGAGTTAAGGCTCTTGTGGGGAGCCTATTAAACAAATATATTGTTGTATTTGCAGCTTCAGCCCAAAATCTTTCTTTCACTCACTCCATTTTGTTGAGGGGTATAAGGCATTATGAATTGATTCTTGATTCCAGCTTCTTTGCACAGCTTTGCAAACAGTTACTATTGTGCACCTGTGATAACATGTCCTCATTAGTAAGGTAGACTGAGAAACATCGATGCAAGGAAAGACATTTGACCTATTGGATTAAATAGTTGGGTTCAAAATGGTGTCTGATTTGTGATTTGATCTCACTTGGAAACTGGAGCAAGGTCCCTTTGATATTGCTTTCTTGAACACACTCAAGCACAATTATGCATATGGACTTCTTGATAAATAGTTTCTTCTTTCTTTGAAGTATCGTAGAAGCAAGTAGAATTTGAATATACCATATATGTTTACTTGAAAAACGAGATGGTGTCTAACTGCTGTAGTTTTCGTGTTTTAACATACTGGATGGTTTGTTCTATTTTAGATTTTTTTCTTTTAATTTATTTTTAGAAAAAAAAGGAATTTATTAAAGTATAATATAGGAATTAGAAGGCTTTCCTATATGAGGTGGGTTGCATCAAGGGTTCGTAATGATCCTTACCTCTTTGTTTTAATTATGAATGAATTAACAAAGTATATATAATAGGAAGTTAGAGTTGTGAATGAGCACTTTGGAGTCCAAAGATCTTAGGTTAAATAGAACCAAGACAGAATACATGTATTGCAAGTGTAGTAAATGTCAATAAGGAGGGAGTTAGCTTGAATGAAATGACATTACCCCAAAGCACCCATGTTAAATATCGAGGTTCAATCATCCAAGAGATAGAGGTTGCAAGAAGAATGTCAATCATATGATAAAAACTGAATGGTTGAAATGGAGACTTATCACGGATGTTTTATATGACTGTAAGATTCCAAATAAATGAAAAGAAAAATTTTATTGTATGACTATATGACTGGTTATGTTATATGGTAGTGAGTGTTGAACAATAAAGGGGTAATGTTTATAAGATAAATGTTGTCGGGATGATAATGATAAGATGTATGTATGAATATATTAAAATAGATAAAATAAGTAATGTAAGCATTAGAGAAAAAGTTGAAATAACATAAATTGAGAGCAAGATGAGAGAAGAGAGATTAAGATGGTTTGGGCAGGTGAGATAAAGATCTACAGAGGTGCTAATAAGGAAGATTAAGCCCATCGTAATAGAGGAGAGGAAGAAAGGAAGAGAAGAATAGATCCAAACTAACTTGGAGAATAGGAATGCAATATAATTTATAAGCATTACAGCTATCAGAAGACGTAGCTAGGAACCGTTCAGAGTGAAAACAAATAATCCATATAGTGGACCTCAATTAATTTTCAGATTAAGCATGAGTTGAGTTGAGTAGTTGAGTTGGAAAAATGGGAATGACAACTTGGAGGATTAGTAGTCCTTGCTAGAAATAAAGAACAGGCAATTAGGGTTTTAAATAACGAAACTTAAAATAGTTTTGGAATCGTAAATTGTGACTTGGATGACATTAAATTATAATTTAACTAAATATTATAATTGTTGAGAACATAGGTAAAGACTCTTAATTTCATTGATGTCTCAATCTTAATATATAGGTTACATTTATACACAATCTATACTCCTAATTAGGAAAGGAACTAACAAGGAAACAATACAAAAATCACTAAAATCACTCCTACAATTAATAAGAATATTAATTGTAGGAGTGATTTTACCCTAGTTCGATGGATAATACCTTTAGAATCTATATATGCACGAAAAACACTATTTGTATATTCTGTACCATTGTCAAACCTCAAAATTTTTACCTTAGCATCAAATTGAATACTAATCAGAGCATGAAAAGATTGAAAACAAGAAAATACATCATCTTTAGCTTTCATTAGGTACACCCAGGTCAGCTTAGTACAACAATCAATAAAGGTAACAAACTATCTATGACCTGACAATGAAACAGTAGAAGTAGGTCTCCAAACATCTGAGTGAATAGTCATAAAAGGAATTGAACTTTTATTATTACTTAAAGAATAAAAATGTCTAATGTACTTGGCAAATTCACAAGCATCACAAAATAAAGTATCCAATTGACAATTTTCAAACAAATTAGGATAAAGTTTTTGAATTATAAAAAAAGAAGGGTAACCTAATCTTTGCCACTTTATTATTTATTGACGAGTGGTTGTAGAATTTACTAACAAGGCTTTGGATGGAGAAAGACCCGGAGCATTCTCAAGAATATATAAGCTATTATGTAGTCTACCAAACCCAATCATCTTCCTTGTGGTCAGATCTTGTAAAATGCAATAAGTAAGAAAAAACTCAATCATTTTATAGTTAAGAACATTTGTAATAGCACGAACAAATAAAAGATTCACAGGGAAGGAAGGAATATGGTGGACAGAGGCTAGATTAATGGTAGAAGAACACTTAAGAGAACTTGTGCCAGAAATAGAAGCTAGGGAGCCATCAGCTATACAAACAGTATCCTTTTTAGAATAAGGCGAATAGGTAAAAAAATGTTTTGAAGAACCTATCATATGTCTATTTGCTCCAGAATCTATAACTCAGGAATCATCAAGTGTGGTAAAAAAAACAGTACCTGATTTCGCAAAATTAGAAGAGGCAACTGAGGAACTAGACTCAAGTTTTGATTATAAACGCTTGAGAGTTTGTATTTCATCAATAGAGAGATCTTCAGATGTCGAGATTCCAATGGAAAAATTTTCACTTATTTTTATATTCTTATCATCAGCCATTTTTAAACAAATCTATTTTTTTTTCCGACAAACTTTCTAGAGCAGAAAATTGAGAACCACCACACCAAATAAACACACTGGATCAGGCAATTATACTCAACAGACCACTAGATCAAAATCGGGCAACCACGAGAGCAAAACAACCACCCAGTAAATACTCAGCAGACCAAGCCCAATTAAAATAGAGCAAAACAATAGCCCAGTAAATACTCAGCAGATCAAGCCAATAAAAAAACCAGAAACTCCAAAATTTCAGAAATCGGGACTCCAGCTGAAAACGGAAACAAACACCCTCATATTAGAAGGGCGAAATAGGCACAAACCAAATACCTGGTTGGAGTCGCAGTGTCCAGGCGATGTTATCTGTGTGAAGTCTGGTGAAAAAAGTCACCAGAAGGTAGCTCTACACGCGCAGGCGCTTGTGTCGTTGGCTGGAATTTGAAGCTGCACGTGATGCTTCCGGTGACACTCTTCCAGGCGAGCACTGATCGGCGGCTGGGGAGGCTTTTTAGCTGGGCAGTGGCGATAATGCACACTCACAGGCCCTTCAACTGGAGTGATAGCCTCTGTAATCGGAAAATAGAGAAACAAGAAAAAAACAACTGGAAAAGAATTCAGACCTCTAGGAACGGAGGCTCTGATACCATGTTGAGAACAGAGGTAAAGACTCTGAATTTCATTGATATCTTAATCTTAATCCATAGGTTATATTTATACACAATCTATACTCCTAACTAGGAAAGGAACTAACAAGGGAACAATACAAGAATCACTAAAATCACTCCTACAATTGATAAGAATATTTACAAGTCAACAATTCTGAAAGGAGAAACCGTGACTATTGGGAGTAGTGTGAACAGTACTCAAGCTACTGCAGCAGCAGTGAGAAGAGAAATAGCCATGCAGGCCTTTTTTTATTTTGGTATATTGGAATTTTTAAGTGGAGGAGCTGCCATGGTTTGAACCCTTGACATCCTACACTATGAGGCAAGTACTTGAACATTGGGCTACTAGCCAAATGACAGTCACACAAACCTTTCAAACCAAATAAACACTTGTCAAATTTCTTTTTTTAAACCTTGGAAAATAACTTATGCAAATAAAGACAGCAAGTACTATTACTACCAGGATTAGCAATCTATCAATAGCAAATTTATGTAACAGTACTGATTAGGAATCACACTTTTTGAATAGGAAAGTCCCAACAAAAATACAAATTCCCAAATAAAAAAATTTACAAGAAAAATCTGAATTTTCATAATTACACTTGAATGAAAGTATTCCCTAAATCTGGTTTTCCTTGAATCCGGTATATAAACATCCTACAGCTTTGGTGTACAGTTCTATTTAATGAGATAAAATCCAAATAGAAACAAGTGTACAGTTGATATTTTGACAATAGCAAATATATCAGCCTTTAGGAAGATATATTACCTTGGAATTCGGAGTGCAAAAATAAATGTGCTTTTATATGTTGCTGCACAGATTGCTGATTACTACCTTCAGCATTCATCTTTATTTCTTTTTGCTGTTTTCCTCTTTCGTGTTTTCTTTTTGGGGGGCAGATTTTCCTGGATTGAGAATTTACACTCTTAGAGCTCCATATGATTGGTTTCAGACCCATAACCTTTTGTATCCTGTCCTTGCTCTTTGGTAGGTGGAAATACCATTTGGCCATAAGGCTGGCATCGTAAAAAAAATCTTTTGCATTTTTCATGCTGATTTATTCTTTTGTTGGTTGATATTGTTTCTCCTGATATGAATCAATTTTTCTATCGTTTCTACAATTTTCTGTCTGATTAGAGATGTCTTGTTACTGTTGTTACTGTTCTGTTTCTTATTAGAGGTTGAGTCAACAAAACTGAATATGTTTGGTAGTGATTTACCATGCGGTAGCCATCCCAATGCATTAACCAGAAAAGAAATATGAAATATTTGCAGTTTATCAACAAAAGAAATACTCCAAGTGATGCTAATTTTTTGCACTTTGCACATAGGGAAGAAGACTGTTAAGCTTGAGATTTCTAATAACCAGAAGAAAGCTGGCCATATGATATCAGCAAAATGCAGCATCAAGTTGTCTGGACTGGAGTTCAAACTTGATAAGTTGCGGAAAGAACTCTCTTCTGATCATGGGGGACTCCCACACTCTATCTTGTCCAGTCAACAGATGAACATGATTGATGCTCAGAAACCAAATTCAGCAGAAGAGGCAAGTTTCTAACATGATCGATACAAGTGCTTACACCCTTATAATAAGCTGAAACTAGTATAATATTCGATTTGTTATTTAGACCCATCAACCTGATACTAATTTAACTTTATATAATCTTATTTGCAGTTGGAGAAGATAATTGGGAAGCTGAAGACAGAAAGATATGGAACTAGAATTCTTGAAGAAGTCAGGAAGTTCATAGGCTCCAATGAGCCCAATAATGACATTTTGAATGATGAAGGGAGCAAAAGTAGACCTACCAAGAGACTGAAGATCAAGAAGGATCTTGTTGTTATTGAAAGCAGTGATGACGAATGAGCGAAGATTTGGCACACATCTGCAAGTAACCTTAATCTTATTCTTTTGCCCATGCTCTTGGAAGTAATGAAATTTGGCGGACACTTTGATCCAAGCAAGATTAGTTTCCAAGTGAGGTACCATCATGTTGGATGGTTTTTGATTGTGCACATGGAGTTCTTAAAATTATGGATATTATCATTATGTCAAAGGAAATATGGGCACAAGGAATATTCCTGCCATGGCTTTGTTCTGCTTTCGGACTATCCCATGTCTATTGCAATATCTGAAAAGAGTGAATAATATATGATATCTATAATCTACATAATCAGTAATATATCCCTTGAGAAAGAGCTTTTGAATCGTCTATAAAAATATCAATCTTAAAATGAAAGACGAGATTTTTAGTATTCTAGATAGTATTAATCTTTTCCCATATGAATTTGGTGAGATTTAAATCTAAAATTCCTAATTATATTCACAACTAATGTTATTATATATATATATATATAAAACTAGATGCTAACTTCCAAAATTTTCGATTTGAGAATATAACTTGCAGTTAAATTCGAGATTTGAGAAAAGATAGGCATTCAAAAAGATTGAGATGCAGATCTCCTATTGACAACATTGATTAGGAGTATGGTCCTAACTGAAAGATTTTGAATCGGCGCAATGATCTCAATCGATAAAGGATATATCTTTGGAAGACATGCTTTAAGAAAGATTTGATTAAACCTTTGATAGGAAGGTTTAGGGGTGAAAGTTAAACCGATCTTACTTTTAATAGAAAGATTTAGGGGTGAAAGTTAAACCGATCGAATCGATTAATTTGAATTAAATTGAAATCGATAATTTTATAATTTATTTGATTTAGTTTTATTTAAAAAATAAAATAAACTGAAAGTTTAATTTGATTTGCGGTATATATATATATATATATATATATATATATATATTATTTTACTATTATTACAATTAAATATATTTGATTTTATTTTATATACAATCATTTATTTTTTAACTTAATATTAATTTATTATAAATATATAGATTACCGTAGATGTCATTTTATTTTTTATATTATTTTATTATTTTATGTCCCTTTATATATCTTATTACACTATTATTTTATTATTATTATTTTTTGTGTATTATATTTAATTTTATTATATTATTTATAAGATATAACTTATAGTAGATTTATATTATAATTTATGGTGGTTTTATATATTGTAACATACGGTAGAAAGGAACCATATAAATAATAGCTTTTATTACTTTATAAGATACATCAAAAAGATAATAGAAAACTTAATTTTCTAATTTCATATTATTATGTTTTTATTTTTATTCTTATTTTATTTATTTTTTATGATACGTTATCAGTACGATTTTCTCTATGACATATTTGATGGCGTTTTTGTTTAAAAGGTTTAAAAATCTTTTTTTTTTATAATATTCTTATTCAAGTATTTGAAATTTGAAATTTTTTCTCTTAATAATATTCTAATTCAGGCATTTGAGTAAGTAAATTCTATTTTCATGTATTATCATTTTATTTTTAATTTACATCTAATATAAAAAATTTATACTCTAATTTTGATATTTATTTTTGTATAGATTATAATATTTTATACTTGTTAAAATATAATTTGAAATAAAAAAAAAATGATTTATATTTGTGATTTATAAAAGTATAAGTGAAAAAAATTAGAATAATTATTATAATTTTTTAATTTAATTATTTATTGATAATTATAGTGAATTTATTTATTTTGATATTTCAAAGTTATTCTTTTATTTCAAATATATTAATTTTTTATTAGAATTAACTCTTAATATGTAGAAAATATTTACAAATAATGATATGTTAATATTTTTCATATATCGAATATGCTCCTGCAATAACAATATCGATAAAAAATATTGTAAAAATATTATGAATTAACTTCATGTCTTCTAGATTAATCTCATTTTTTAAAGTGAATGCAATCATATTTAACTGAATAAAATAACAAATCATTAGTAAAAAATTCATGAAACACATCCTACTGATTTTATCTCATTGCCTAATATGAATGTGGTAATATATAACAATAATACTATGAAATTTAAAGGTAAATATATAATAATTATTCTTTTCATAAGAATAAAGAAATATCATAGGAATACTTATTATCACCAGAAGTATGATAAAATTATATAAAAATAAGAATAGAAAAGGTGAATAAAATTTTTAAAATAAATATTATTGATATGGTATGAAGAAAAATCGGTTACATATTTGTCATATGATGAAATATTTTATTGATATTTATCGAGCATCGTAAAAAAAGAGAAAAATATGACGATAAATTTTATTTCTAACAATGATGATCTTGATTATGATCATATAGATATTGTTCATGTTGATGTGACAGATAATTTTTTGAAAATATTGAAAGAGATAATTGATTTCGATATATATATATTTTGAATAGTGAGATAACTCATACAATTCTTAAAAATATCAAATATTTTTCTTTTTTGAAAATGAGTGAGACAATTGTTTCTGCTAAAATAAAAAAAAAATAATTGAAACTCTAGAAGAAACAATATATTATTACAAGAAGAACAAAATTTATTATATATAATACATTATTTTCTCCAAAATCTCATAAAATTTTATTAAGTTTTAAAGTTATTCGTAATAATGGATATCATATTAAGACGATAAATGAAAAGGAATAAAAAATACTTTTATATTACAAGCATTATTTCAGGTAAAAAAATATATTGAAAAATTTTATGCTATTTTATCTAATTTGTATTATTTTATTTTATTTGTATTATACAAAAATTAGTAGAATTGAAAAGAATTTTATAATAAACTAGAAGTTTATATATCCAATTATTTTTATTATTTAGCATGATAGATTAGGTCATTTTGGTTTAAAAATGATGAAAAAAATTAAAAATTCACACGAAAATCCATTAAAGAACCAGAAGATTTTTCAAGTTAAATAATTGGCTTTTGATCAAAAGTTAGATATCTTTTATTTAAGATTTTTTTTTAATGTGCTGTATATATCATAATTGCTCCACTACAAAACACTAAGATGAGTTCTGAAATGAGGTTAGAAATATAAGTTGGATATGAATCTCTCTCAATAATTAAATATTTTGAGTCATAAATGAGAGATATATTTACTGCTCGATTTGTAGATTGTCATTTGATGAAGTAATATTTTCTCAATATTAGGGGGAGATAATAAAAGTTGAGAAATACAAAAATAATAAATACTTCATCATTATTTAAATCTTGTAACAAAATAATGTGAATTGAAAAATAATTTATCTGCAAAAATTAGTAAATCAATTGCCGGATGCACTTGTTGATCTAAACGAGTAACAAAAACTCATATATCAGCTGTTAATGTTTTAATTTGTATTGACATCCCAGAATAACAACTTATTAATATTAATGAATCTCAAGTATGCTTGAAGTATGGAAGACTATTAGTTATAAGGATAAAAATTCTTGAAAAATAAAAAGAATAAATAATAAAGATAATTTTATTGAAAATGCAAATACTAACATAAATACACTTCCTGAAAAAATACACATACCTGAAATTAGTAAAAATAAAGAGATATTGATAAATTATGTTAGTTATGAAAAAAATAGAACCGAAATGAAATGATCGTTGGCTACTATTTTGCATATAGTGTAATATATTTTTATGAATGAAAATGATAATTTTGAATCACGATCTGTTTAATATGTTGAAATAGAGTTGATTGACCAAAATGGAAATATGCAATACAACAAGAATTGGATTCTCTTAAAAAGCGTAAGGTTTTCGGACCAGTAATTCAAATACTAGAAAATGTGAAATTGTTAAATACAAATAATTTTTTGTGCGAAAAAGAAATAAGAAAAATAAAATTGTAAAATATAAAGCAAGACTTGTTGCACAAGAGTTTTCACAAAAACCTGTAATAGATTATGAAGAAATATATTCTTCTGTGGTGAATGTAACGATACTTTAATATTTTATTAGTATAGTAATATATGAAAGACTTGATATGCACCTAATGAATGTAGTTATAACTTATCTATATGACTTATTTGATAATGATATTTATATGAAAATCCCTGAAAAATTTAAAATACTAGAAAAATATAATTTAAGTTTTTGAAAAATTTATTCAATTAAATTACAAAGATATTTGTATGGATTAAAACAATTTGGACGCATATAGTAAAATCGCCTTAATGAATATTTATTCAAAGTAAAATATAAAAGAGATACTATAAAAAATTTATATATGAATTTGTCATAATTATTATATATATTGATGATTTGAATATTATTGAAATTCTTGAAAAACCTTATACAAATTACATATTATTTGAAAAATGAATTTGAAATGAATTATTTTGAAAAAACAAAATTCTGTCTCAATTAAAAATTGAATATTTTATAAAAGAAAATTTTATTTATCAGTTAATTTATATACAAAAGATTCTTTTATGATTTTATATATAAAGCACATTCGTTGAATAGTTCAATAGTTATTTGATCATTTAATGTGAATAAAGATTCTTTCCAGTTAGAAAAGATAATAAAGAAATCTTTGATCCTGAAATACTGTATCTTATGCAATAGACGCACTAATATATTACAAAAGAATAGTGAAATTGACGTTCAATAAATTCGTTCAAGTGACAATCTAACAGATTTGTTCACTAAAATATTACCTATTACAACATTCAAGAAATTTGTTAATAATATTGAAATATGATGCTTTAAAGATTTTCAGTAATATTGCAAATATGGAGAGTTTAATACTGTACTATTTTTCCCTTAGCCAAAAGTTTTGTCTCATTGAGTTTTCTTGGTAAAGTTTTTAATAAGGTAGTGTACTATTTGCAATATGAGAATATTATACTTTTTTTTCTTCACTAGTTTTTTTTTTTTCCGCTGGGTTTTTATTAGTAAAGTTTTAATGAGACATATGACTATTCAAGAGGAGTGTTATAAATATATAGATTATTATGAATATATTTTGATCTTTCTTACTACTCCATTATTTTATATGTCCCTTCATATATTTCATTACTTAGTGTATTTATTTGGTGTACAATGTTTAGATTTAGTGAATTTATTTGGTGTATTATATTTAGATTTATTATATTATTTATAAAATATAACTTATAGTAAATTTATGCTATAATTTATGCTATGTTTATATATTGTAACTTATGGTGGAAAAGAACTCTATAAATATGAGTTTTTATTACTTTGTAAGATATACCAAGAAGATAATAGAAAACTATTTCTTCTAATTTCATATTATTATATTTTTGTTCTTATTCTTATTTTCTTTATTTTTCATAACAGAATTTAAAATAAAAAAAATCATTCATGAAAATTAATTAAAAGCAAATAAAAAATAGTATAATTCTTGAGAAAAAAATATAAATTTTGGATGTGTTAATTAATGAAATAGATAAGTTTTGAGTTATACTTTATTAAACTATTTTTGAATTTTTTATTATTGATACTTTATTGATTTTTTTTTCTAAATTTATAAAAAAAAATAAAAAATCTTTGATTTAAAATGATAAATCGAAAGTGTTTAAATTGAATCCAAATTAATTATTTGATTATAATAATAATTTGATTTGATTTAAAAAAAATTAAATTAAAGATATTAATTTAATTTAATAATAATATTTTAAACTGATTAAACTCCTAAAGAGGTTGCTCTCTGTTATATTTGAAAATTGGATTGGAGAGTCATGGTGATAATGGGCTTAATTAAATTTAATCAAAGAAACCCATGATTTTAACCTATAATTTAATTAACAGGTTTGTAATTGTTAAAGGACAAAGTATAAACACACTCAAGTTTTCATACTTTTTCCATTAAACTTTTAAGGAAAATGTTAAATTTTATAAATCTGGGACAAAAAACATAAAAACCGACGAACTATAATTTTTGTTCAAAAAACTAATGAAAATATTAACTTTGTTGACGTTTTAATTTTTTTTTATCTCGAATTTATTGTAATATCTGTAAAAAAAAAAAAAAAGAAAGGCAGTTGGGATTCGAACCTAGTTCTAGTGGAAGAAAGGCTAAGCCTTCCAACCACCAGGCCAACTCCATTTCATAGTAATTGAGGAATATATATAATTGAAGCTTTTTGGTTTAAAATAACCAATCAGACCCGTGCTTCTGCAAGGAGCAAAGAAATACGCAGAAACAGCAGAAGAAGAGAGGAAAAGAGGAGAGAGAAACGCAATTCCTCTGATCCACCGTCGTCCGATCGTCGCTTAGCGTCACTGCCTGCACCAGGAGGGAGCCCAGCCCCGGACGACTCCACCGGTACAGGTCCGGTCGTGAACCGTCGCCGGAGCCGGCCACACTTGCCAACATCGGGAAGCGAGCCACCAAACCTTTCGATGCAGTTTTCAGCCGATTTCAACCTCCTTTTCTGGCGATTCCACCACCAGTGCACTCGTCTCAGTCCAAGCTTTTATTTGACACCTAAATTGCCTTGATCGGAAACCGGAGCTCGGACCAAAAAAATTACAGTCCAGGTCTTTTTCTAAAATTTTAGGCAAAGTGAGTTTTTATTAACTCTAAAAATTAAGTTTGGTATTATGGATTATTTTAGAGATCAGACTATAAATTAAATGTAGATTTAGGATACCGATTTAATTATTGTGGTGGAAGAAATAATTTTTAAACTGTCTTTTAATAAGTAAATAATTAAGATAATTATGAGAAAATTATTTATCGGTATGGATAATTATTTTATTTGCGATTGTTGTGAGTTTGATTGAGAATTGTTAAGGAGGATGTGATAATAAATTGTTGAAAGGTCCCGGTTGGATAATAATTGCTTGAATTAGAATAATTTTTGAGAGGATATAAATTTATTATTTTTCAGGGAGCTACGTAATATTTTAGATGAGGTTATGTCGAATTTTTGGCAGAATCTTTAAGTTAAATATTTATATAATTAATTAGGAAATCTTTTAGTTGGTAATTAATCCATTCTATTGATGATTTTCTTTAGATAATCCGAGTACTTCTGCAGCGGGTCCTACCGGAGTCAGGCACTAAGTACTTCATTTGGTACTGTGAGTTGATATAATTTAAGTTAATAGTGTATTTGAGCATGTCATAAATATTAAATGTATGTCATTTTATACATATTTAATTATCATTCTATGCATTAGATATTTTGATGCACATATATGATTATGATGACAATTGATGTATTATGTTGAATCTGTGTTGATGTGAAAATAGAATGACGTGGAATCCACCTATACTAACTTAGGTAATGTGAATTCTATGATATGATACGTTATTATGGTAATTGATGAGATATTTTATGAAACGATTATGATAATATTATTACAAGGATTTGCCTGGTTAGAGCTGGTCTCACCGTGACCCCTAGATATGGATAAGAGAGTATTGTGATGCCTAATTCTAACTAGACTCACTGTGACTCCGTATTTGGATTTTAAGAAAGCCAATGGAGTGGGTTGGCTCCCCATTTATGTTTATGGATTATAGATATATGGTGGATTCCACTGACTATTCTCATCATGGGTGATATATTTGGTTTGTTTTATTGATGTTGAACTGTGATATGACATTTCATATAAATAATTATTGACATTAATGTTTATTTAAATTATATCAGCTCATTGAGTCGAACGCCCACTCCTGTTCATTATTTTTCAGGATAACTTTCTCACCTCTTCCTTTAAGATCATAAAAGTTGTAGACAAATGTGTTAATTAGATTTCTGTAAAAGAAATTTGAAAAATTCGAAATGAGAAAAGAGTTATTGAGTAAAAACTGTGACTGATCTGGAATTAGATTTTCTAGAAAATGCTACTGTATTTTATTTGTACAGACTGATAGAGATAGAATTAGAAGATGTATTCAACATGAAAAGTGTTCATTTATATCTTACCTATAATCAAAGGGTTTTTCAATTGGATTTGAGGTTTATGAGATATTAGGTCATAAGTATAGACTGCCCGGGATGACTGTTTAACAGAACATAGGTTACAAGTTTCTATTGATATGAGAACCTTAAAATCTGAATTAGAGAAAGTGTTAAACATAAAAGATGATCATTTATATATGATCTAAATAATTTTAAAATGGTTTTGTAATTGGATAAGTACAGTATTAATTATAGGCATGGAAATAGGGTATGTCTGAATAAAGGTTTTTGGGCAGTAGTTTAATTTTGAAAATTCACTAATAATTGTTCAGTGATTCAAAAATTCTGAAATTTGGATATATTATAATTTTATGTGTCTATTTTCAATTGAAAAATAATTACAGTAATTGGTCAAGTATTGATTGAGTTATTAGCAAAAGAATAGTACCTGCCAGAATAAGATTTGTAGGCAGAATGCAGGCAGCAGGACTAGTTGTAAAGTTAAGTTTAAATTAACACCATAAATTATATAGTAATTATTTTAATATGAAATTTAAATATGTTAGAAACCTATATGTTAAGTTTAATTAGGAATAAGAATTGAAATAATTGGATAATTGTAGAGAGAAATATGAGTAATGGAACACAGGTTGCCAGTAAAGAATTTTGCATAGAAAAATCCTAGTAACTTGAAAATTTGAGTAATTTTTTTTTAATTATATGTAATGTAAGTTTATATCAAATAGTATCTAAATGAAAATTAATTGGATATGTAAAGTCAAGAATGAATAAGAGATGTGATGGGTACCATAAGAGATAAGGCAAAGAATCAAGAATAAAGGAAAAGGAAAATGTTCAAGTTATAAGCTAAGGTGAGTAATGTATACATCATTATGCATACCCCTGTTTTGATTTGTTAACCCAATGAGTATATTTTCTTCTTGATTAAATGTCAATTTGTTATTGTTGATCATTCTTTGATCTTTCTAAAGATTGAAATTTATCCATATTTATTGATTACTATTGATATTGAAATGTCTTTTGTGTATTGATTGATAAGTAAACCCATGTATCGAAAGCCATTGTACCAAAATGTTCTTAATGCATACATGATATTGTTATTGATTTCCATTGGCATATTTACATGTGGATTTGACAAAGCTACCGCTCCGACAGGGTAGTAGGTACATACTATCGGCGATGTGCACATTATATTACCGATGCCCTAGCTGGGAAGGGTTTTGGTCTTAGCTATAAGATCTAATTAATCTTATGCTTACTAATATTGATATGACTAGAGACTGTATGTTTACATATAGTCCATACTATTTTGGCCCTTTATCTGTCTTATCTACATGATACGAGTATTATTTACCTGTTCATTGATTCCAAGCTTATATCTTATTGCTTAACATTGATGGCCAATCTTTCATCGATTTGATTGTTACCTGTTCCAAACTCCCAAAGACATTTAGTATGCAAATTAATTAACCTTGACATGTTAATTGAATATACTGATATTCTTCATTGTATTTATTGATACTTGACTACCATTGTTATCTTTTGTTATCATATGCTTATATCACCTGTTTAATGATGTATACATGCTCATCGAGTATTTTTATACTCACCCTATTGTGATTTAAAATTTTTACAGGAATGAGATAGAGAAGGCTAATTTCAAGTCAGTTTTTTTTTCTACTTGGAATATCAAATACATCAAGGTAAAATTTTATTCTCTAAAGGTCGTGAGTATCAACTCTTAGAGTTTCGTAGTACTGTGTATAATTAGATGATTGAGTACTATAATGATGTATGTAAATTGAAATAATTGACACTTCAGCAGCATTAAAAATTATAATGTGTAATGCTTAATAATTGATAATGACAGTGATAGTGGAGTGATAGAGACAGTGATACTGAAAATGCTAAAATAATATTTATATGTTATAAAAGAGATTTAGAGGTGCTATGTATGTTTATTGAACTGTGAAGTTGAGGGTATAAAGTTGGCAAATTATTGGGAGTGTAAAATAATTTTTAGTGTAGGCTGTATAATTTTTGAGACACCCGATTTTGGGTCGGGATTAACTTTAAAATTACAAAGGAAACTCTGGCAAAATTTCTGTAAAATTTATAAGTAATAAATGGGATTTAAGTATTGCTTAATGAATTAATATTGATTGAATGATTGATATATGGATTGTTCATGGGTTCTAGGGTTTCCGGTGACCTTAAGTTTATCCGTGCCCTAGGGCCGTCGCTGCCCAAAAGTGGGTCGAGACAGTTAGCAAGTCCGCAGAATCTTTGCACTTGCTTCCTATCTTCTAGGTCATCAGAAAAGTTAATAAGTTTTTTAGAAATGTGGCTTTGTAGTCTAATTTTTCCTTTTTCAATTTTCATTCCTAAAAAATTTATATTTTCCTTAAACTATTTTATCGTTCTTTCAGATAAAATCATGTCTTCATATTTGAAGATATCAGTCACTTGTTCAAGGTGACTCATGTGCTCTATTTTATTATTACTAAAAACTAACACATCGTTTATATAGACTACATAAAATTTTTTCAATGCTTTAAAGATATTGTCCATTTTACAATGAAATATGCCTGGAGTATTTTTCAAGCCGAATGACATTACCACCCATTCATATATCCATTGAGGTGCATTACAGGTTGTTAGGGCTACAGAGTCCTCTTCCATCTTTACCTACCAATAATAACTTTTTAGATCAAATTTAGATAAGATAGAAGGTTGTTTAAGACTTACCCTATCTTTGACATCTCCTACTGTAGAGATCTTATAACTATCATCCTTTGTTGTTTTATTTACCTGATGATAGCCTATAACCATTCGTGCTTTTCCCCACAACTGCTCTACATGGTTTACTACCATAAAGGCTGGACTATAATGTAGGCTATTACTATCCCTAATCAAATATTTTTCGAGCAATTCAGGAATCTGCTTGTCAAATTCCTCTATCATCTCATTGGTATATGTTATATTTCTAATTCTAATTATAGTGTTGGGATCTTTCAATTCTAGTTTAACAGTTATGCCATTTAGCACCCATAATTTTAGTGGATCTTCACTAAAATTATCAGTTAATTTTACAAGAAACTTCTCCCATTTAGTTCCTTTTAGCTAGGATTGTGTAATAAGTTTATCTATCACACCTTGTGCTTTAAAACACAATTATTCGTACCAAAAGGTATCCTTTGACTCTTGATCAAATAAACAATCTAGCCAAGTTTCACCACACTAGGTTTGCACTCTGAATGCTTGTTCACATGGAATAGACCCACACATCTTTGATATTTTAACTGGATAAAAAATAAATTTTAATTTATTTTTAGGATTTGTCAGAGATTTGATTTTTACACCTCCAATTGAGATGTAATTATCGTCCTGTACAAAAAAGTCTATTTTTTTTATCCCTTCTAAAAAGCATTTCCTAAAATGATATTTGCGTCTAGATCAGGGAATGCTATGACCTTATCAATAGTAAACTTTTGTCCACTTATGATAATAGGAAATTGTTTTGCAAATTGTGTCACCAAGTTCACTTCTCCACCAGCCTTCTTTGAGCCATTATAGCTATCCTTCTGTGAAGAAGTTGGGCATTGCGGCCTTCCCATAGCGGTCAATTCACCTTCATCATTTTGATGAAGTTCTTCTATAAATATTTTTACCTGTTCAAGAGTAAGACCAAGTTTTTTGGATACTTTTTCGTAAAAATCTTCAGGAACTCGCGCTTTTGGCGCCAGAGGATTTTTCTCTTTATTATTTTAATTCAAGGATTTCTCCTTTGGCTTTTCGTTAGCCTTTTTTGGACTAACCAGTTCTTTCGAACTCGCTGGCTTCTTCTTAGGACACTCTGTAGAGATATGTCCTTGAGATTTACATATCCAACACATAGCATCTTTCGATGCTATAGCTTTTCTTTTCGTTCTTGAAGAACCAGAGTCATCGCTCATGGAGTCTTTACTCCCTTTCTCGACTTTCTTTGTGTACTTTTTCGAGTGGGACCTTTTTTTTTTATAGATCCAACATAGCTTATTTTTTATGGCAGGGTCTATCTATAAAATTAGACAATTCACGAGAAAGAGAATCAGTTGTTATATTTTTTATCAGAAGGAATATATTCAATATCAAACTTTTAATAGCTAAACCATTCTTACAATCTTAAAAGTCTAGTTTGTCTAGCCTCTTTAAGATTCAGATTCATAAATCCTTTTACATAGGTTGAATATGTTCTAATTACGAACCTCTTAGGAGCCAGGAATATGTAAAAGGCTTTTATAACATTTTTAACTGCTAAGACTTCCAATTCATGGATTGGATAATTAATTTCGGATCCTTTAAAGGTTTCAGACCAATACTTATAGATTTTTTTCGATTTTCTACCTTTGATTTTTAATACTGCTCCCCAGGATTTTTCTGAAGTATCTACCTCTAGGACTAACTCATCTGCATTTGATGGTAAATTAAGATAAGACAAATTTTTCATTTTATCTTTTACCTGGATGACAGCTTAAGTGTCTTCATCATCCCAAAACCAAGGAACTTTATCAGATGTTTTTTTTTTTTGAATTGGAAAGATTTTTTATGAACTTTCTAGCATAGTTAGCAGTCCGTAGAATTTTTGCACTTGCTTCCTATCTTCTAGTTTGTCAGGAAAGTTAATAAGTTTTTCAAAAATATGGCTTCGTAGTCTAATTTTTCCTTTTTCAATTTTCATTCCTAAAAAAATTATATTTTCCTTAAACCATTCTATCTTTCTTTCAGATAAAATCATATCTTCATATTTGAAGATATCAATCACTTGTTCAAGATGGCTCATGTGCTCTTTTTCATTATTACTAAAAACGAACACATCGTCTATATAGACCACACAAAATTTTTTCAATACTTTAAAGGCATTGTCCATTTTGTGTTGAAACACGCCTGGAGTATTTTTCAAGCCGAATGATATTTTCATATATCCCTTGAGGTGCATTAAAGGTTGTTAGGGCTACAAAGTCCTCTTCCATCTTTACCTACCAATAACCACTTTTTAGATCAAATTTAGAAAAGATAGAAGGTTGTTTAAGATTTACCCTATCAATGACATCTCCTGCTGTAGGGATCTTATAACTATCATCCTTTGTTACTTTATTTACTTGATGATAGTCTATAACCATTCGTGCTTTTCCCCACACCTGCTCTGTATGATTTACTACCATAAAGGTTGGACTAGAATATGGGTTATTACTATCCCTAATCAAATATTTTTCGAGCAATTCAGGAATCTGCTTATCAAATTCCTATATCATCTCATTGGTATATGTTATATTTCTGGTTTTGATAATAGTGTTGGGATCTTTCAGTTCTAGTTTAACAGTTATGCCATTTAGCACCCATAATTTTAGCGGATTCTCACTAAAATTATCAGCTAATTTTATAAGAAATTTCTCCCACTTAGTTCCTTTTAGCTGGGGTTGTGTAATAGGTTTCTTTATCACATATTGTGCTTTAAAACACAATTCTTCGTACCAAGAGGTATCCTTTGACTCTTGATCAAATAAACAATCTAGTCAAGTTTCATCATGTTGGGCTTGCACTCTCAATGCTTGTTCATATGGCATAGACCCACACAACTCTAATATTTTAACTGGATAAAAATCAAATTTTAATTTATTTTTAGGATTTGCCGGAGATGTGATTTTTGCACCTACAATTGAGATGTAATTATCGTCCTGTACAGAAGGTTTATTTTCTTTTTGCCCCTTTAGAAAAGCATTTTCTAAAATGATATCTGTGTCTAAATCAGGGAATGCCAAGACCTTAACAATAGTAAACTTTTGTCCACTTATGATAATAGGAATTTGTTTTGCACATTGTGTCACCAAGTTCACTTCTCCACCAAGTTCACTTCTCCACTAGCCATACGTAGTATCATAGGCTGGATCAATGGTTTTCACCATTCATCAAGGAGTGCATTGGGTCTAGCACTAGTTATTGTTGCACCTGTATCAACTAACGCATCCAAAGAGTAATCATAATAACCAAAAAATTTAAATATTAAAGAGATGTATATATTCAAACCTGATTTTTTTGTACTAAATATCTTTGATGATGTTATGGTATCAGGACATACCATTGTCCAAACTTCCTCAAAAGGAATTAATCGTTGCTGAGAAATTTTTTGTATTTCTTTTACAACCTCAGGGACTAGTGTTAGATGCTTAACCATCCTTGCATTTTCCCTAATTTCTTCATCTTCATATACGGGTAAGCTTATAGTCCTGTATTTTATAATGGTTCTACCATTGAAAGATGATTGTGTATCTTCCTCCTGCACTGGTGTCTTATGAACTTCTTCTCTAATTACTGATGAAGTGGAATTACTTCTAGGTAATCGAGAGACATGATATGATCTCCTAGGAGGATCGAAAATCCTAAGATTTCTCATAGGTTTTTCTAGGTTTAAGGTGATATTTCTACCTCTTTGTATGATTTGAGAGAAACCTATTGACCTTGATGTCTCTGTTGGTTCTTGGAGAACCCAACTCCTAGGCCAGGATAACTCTAGAGGATTAATTTCTTTTCTATGAAACTGCCTATAGTTATTTGAACCTTCATCGAATAACTCTGTGATTTTAGAGATATTCCTCACTCCAGGATTAGTTGTATTAATCAGTATAAAAATCATCCTAGTGTGATATGCTAAATATTTAGCCTAAAAATTCATTCTATTCATATTCATGGATTTAATCCGTAGTGATAATGAATTATCCAAACACTTATCCTTTATTGACATCATATAGTTAGGATAAGTCTGGAACCAAACTGGACCATGTGCAAGATTAGTCTGAACCCCTGATACTAGCTGGTCTTGGAACAAATTTCATCTTTTGTCTAACAGTTCTACTATCACAGGACTATCGGCTGGCAAATTGAATAGCCGTATTAGTCATATCTGGACAAGACCAATATGAATATATTAATATGCTCCCTTTGATTTAGTTACCAATTCTCTTATTTTTGGTAAATTGATCAAAGGTACGTCCAACGTTTTTAGTTCTATACTAGAAACTTGAACAGTAGATTCTGATTGGGAGACATCTATTATGAACCTAAAACTGAATTTAGATTTGCTGTAAATAGTATTGATGTCTACCTTTGGGAGTTTCCATTCTAGGCAACTTTTGGATGGATCATCGTACTGGAAAGATTCTTCTTATACCAGAGAAGTATCTAAGGGGATCATCTCTTCATCTATGAACCCTTCTTCCATATTTATCATGAATCGTTGGGTTGTCCAAAGATCAGATTCATCTATATCAGTTTCATATTCAGAAAATACTTCATAAACGGAATCTATTTCAGAATCTATGTCAGAATATTCATCTTCTTCAATTAGCTCATAGATAGGATTCTCATCTTCGAAGAAAATTCTTTTAAGATTTTCTTTTCTCTTGCTTTTTTATGGACAAGCATTTTCTTTGTAATCTTTTGAACCACAAATCCAACAACAATAACAACTGCTAAGAGGTTTCCCTTATGGGTACTTAGGGACTCTACCATATTTTTTTGGTTCTCCTTCTAATAAACCTAAAAGG
This sequence comes from Aleurites moluccanus, assembly GCA_948193065.1. NCBI lineage: Eukaryota > Viridiplantae > Streptophyta > Magnoliopsida > Malpighiales > Euphorbiaceae > Aleurites > Aleurites moluccanus. The sequence continues at coordinate 18,994 of CANXYC011117662.1, read as the reverse complement.
TTTATTAAACCTCTTTTTGTTGCTTCTATCATTTTTCGATATTCTTCTTTTTCTATATCCTTTAAACCTTTTCTTTTTGGTATTACAAGAAAAACATTCTGCTTCAGATCTTTTTCCTACTCCTTTCTCATTTGTTGTAGTATACCCATCCCTACCAGAAACATATGCAATCTAAGAATAACAACTCTTGTTCAAATAAGGAAGACATTTTACATCTTATCTTACTTGAAGTTCAGTACATGCCTTTCTCAAGGCATACCTAAATGTCTGTATCTTACCTCCTAATCCATCTACCGCTTTTTCTTCATTTAGGAGTTGATAGGCATTTTTTGCTACATCTGGCCATGGTTCTGGGAGCTTAGCAAAAAATAATGTTTACATATAATTTTGAGCATTAAGGACAAGATTATAATAATACTTTTGGAATTCACATGCATGATTGTCAAAATAACACATGTCACATATTTGTAGTTTCATCAATGCCATTAAAGATTGTTCTCTTTCTAATGACTCAATTAAAATTGAGAAACCATGAAATTTTCTTTCCAGGGCATCTACGATGATAGTTAGAACCTCATCTACAAGAACTCTTTTTCTAATTTCATCTCTAATAGAGGTTTGAACTACTAGTTGATCCCAAAATTTTTGAACATTGCCAACCATAGTGGCTTTGTAAAGTTCGTAGGTGGCCTCAGTTGAGTAGTTATCTACTCTAGTTATAAACTTGATCATGGTAATCCACTCATCTATTCTCTTAGACGCATGCTTTTCACGGTCTAAGTTTAGAAAAGCTGTCGGGGTGATAACTAGCCTTAATAGATTATCCCTAGGTTGAAATTTCGGTTTTGTCCTATGGGGATAATTAGGCTTATATTCTGCCCTCTTTATAGCAAGAAACTCATTAAATATTCTATCATCTAAATATAAAGGAGTTTCTTCTATCAGACCTAGAGATTTTCTAAGGTCGTCAACTGCTTTGCTACTATCTTGGTTAGCAGCTCTTATGTCAAGGTCAGCAATAAAAAAAAACTATTTTGTCTTTCCTTAAATGTAAAATTTCTTTTTCAGAAAGAGACTTTGAGGATCTGATAGATTTTTTCAAAACTTTTTCTTGCTTAATTGCATCGAGCCTTTCATTTACCAATTTTCCTACTTCTTTTGCTAAGACATTTCTTTGTCCTGGTGAATCACATATGTTTCCTTTTGCATGCAACTGCTTAATGAGAAGGCACATTTCATTATAAATATTTTGAAATAAAGTCAATCCTGAAATATTTGAGCTAACACTTTCTTCTCTATCTTCCTTCCCCATTTTTATCTAGAATTACTAGCACTGTGTGTATTTGCAATTCTCTCTCTTCTTTCTAAAAATGTTACCCAACTATCTAGATCTGGAGAATTTTACCAAAAGGCAAGAAAAAAATTAATCTTTCTAAAATGTAATTTTTTTCAAATTAAATAATTCTTTTTAAGATTATTACTCAAACTAAAAGTTCTATAAGTCACTATAGGAATATCTTAATCTATAATGGCTAATTGACTAAATACAAGATACTGTCCTTTTAGAAATTCGATTATATCCGATACACCACAATATTCATGGGCAATACTATTTTCTAAGGGAGCATTTTTATAAATAGAATTAATTCTAATTATCTCGTCCCTATATTTAATTTTTTCACAAATCTAAAAATATTCTCACTGTATCAAGGGGTGTTCCCTTCTTTCTGTAATTGAAAAACGTTTTATTCCGTTATACACTCTTTCAGGAACTAATGAATTCCCACTAAAAATTTCATCCATAAACTGACAATTTAAAATTTTTGAACCTAAATGTAAATTTTTTTTGAAAACTAAGGATTTTAATGTTTTAAAAATTAAAATTAAGAGATTTTATTATTATAAATTCAAATTAAAGTATCATTAAATATAAAGTTGCAGGATTATAAGTGAAACAATTCCTGTTTCTTAGTTACATGCATATAGAGTTATTATTATTATTATTATTTGCAAATGATCAAGCTAATTCATGCTTATTAAATTAAACAAAACCAAAAATGGAATTTAGTTTTATTTTTTAATTTAATATTATATTGTGTTCATAATATTTAATGATTAGTGATTGCAATTCATGACAGTACAATATAACTTTTATAAATTAATCGATAAATTAATGTTATTTATTATATAATATTTTTTTATTTTAAATTTAAATTAATAAATTAAATTAATAATTTTGATAAATTAATAAAATAATATTTTTTAAAAAAATTTTATATAATTATATTGTTTTATTTATATTATAAATTAATAATTTATTAATATTATGTAATAGATTATGATATTTTATTAAAATATGACAAAATTATTTTAAATTTAAATAATTATATTTACATTTTTTTTATTCACTTTATTTAATTCATATTTAATTAATTATATATTTTTATTTTATTTTAATTAATTCATATTAAATTGATTAATTTTTTTCAATTTATTTAATTCATATTAAATTAATTATAATATTAATAAAATATAATAAATTTTTAATTAATAAAATATATATTTATTAAATTATAAATATTTTTTAAAATTAATAAATTATTAATTTATTTAATACCTGTTTTTAATTAATAGAGTTCACATATACTGTATCTTCGTAAAAGTAGGATAGACTGTATTTAAATTTACACTCCCATATATATACAATAGCAAACATCTTATTTTAATATTCACAAATCAGATACCAATAAAGGCTTAACTTGGAATTCTCACTTCATAAAATGATTTTTAAGATACATTCTAAGTTCAACTAAAATGCATTAAGAATGTCATAAGGGCAATATCACCAGGAAAGATGAGAGTACTGTAAGAAAATGTGTAGTACCAACTCAAGTATCGTGGGAACCATTTAACCTCTGCTGGAAACTTCATCTGATCGCACAATTGGTCATTGGCTGTTCTACAGCTACAGCAATTTACGGAAATGCAAACTCCCTTAGACTTTCTTTGGAGTCTTCAAGCTTTGGACATTCTCTACTGTCAAAAGTATCTAGAGAAGGCAATACAGCCCCAATGCTTGTTAGCTCAGGCAGTTCTAACAGACGCAATGTCTGCAACTTCCGCAAAACACAGTTGCTTGACTCGTTACATTTAAATACAGTGTTCAGTTTATCACAAAATTTAATCTGAAGGATTTTGAGATTATCCAGCAGAGGTGGTAAAGGGAAAACAATTTCAAGCATTGGGCAACAATCAATGTGCAAACATTGAAGATTTTTGAAGTTCGCCTTCTCAGTGCATAGACTTTGCAATTGAGGGAGGTTTGAGACCCATAAAATCTCCAGATTTTCACCCAGTTTAACATCCATTTCATTGCAAATAATGCCCTTCAACTTAGAACACCTCTCTAGCCAACAGCCCTTCATCTTCTTCAAGTTGCCGATGCCTAAATCAGACAAGCAAGTCATAAATACATTTTCAACCAAAGAGATGTACTCTACATCCTTGAGGACGTCCTCAAGACCAGCAGGAAACTCATTAAATCCATGAATTTCCATCTGTGCCCACTCGTTATAATCAGAAAAATGCCTGAGCTGGAAGTAAATATTGTTCATTTGTTCATCTTTTAAGGGATAAATATTAGGATCATTGCCTTGATTCAAGGGACAAACTGAGAAAAACATTTGCTTCCAGAACCCCTCTCCCAGCTTGGAATTTTCCTTCAAAAATTGGATAAATTCAGTACCATTCACCAGTATGGAAGGTTTCTTCTTACCATCTGAGAGAATTTCAACCGGCTCAGAAATACTGCACCGATCCCAGTTTAGCTCCTCTGGTACATGCTTTATCTTCTCCCAACCAACTTTGTGAAGGACTTTCAGGTCTGGCAGATCAAGGTGATTTAAACAAGTTAACTCTGAAATTCCATCAGGAAATTCCTCGAGTCTTGTTCCTGACAGATCAAGAACTTGCAGATGTGTGAGTGATTTCAGAGATGGCAACTTTTCTAAACTTGAACAGCCTCTAAGCAACAGTTTGCAGAGGTGACTAAGTTTGTCCAGAGAAGGGAGAGATCTAACAGCTGTGCCAGACAGATCCAGAACCTTAAGTTTGGTAAAAATTTCCAAATTTAGATCTGGTTCTAATCCCAAACCTTTTAGAGAAAGTTGACTGAGATTGGTTAATTTGGAAAGGCAGGAAATGGTTAAACTCCCCTCAACTTTGATTTCAGATAGATCAAGAATTTCAAGGCTTGTTAAGCATTCAACGCATTCAGCTCTGATTTCAGTCAAAGACGTCGAACCAGATAGATCAAGCACCTCAAGTTTTGATAAGGACTGCAGTGGTGGAAGTTTTTCTAGGCTGGTGCAGTTTCTAAGTCGAAGACGACAGAGGTTGCACGGATTACACAGAGATGGTAAACTTTTTATTTTAGTTTCAGACAGGTCGAGTGTCTGAAGCCTCGGCATCTGCTTGAAGGACTCTTCTTGTATTACTGCCAATGATGTACAACCTGAAAGATCAAAAACCTCAAGCCTTATAAGTCCTTCAATGTTTTGCAGTTTCTCTATGCATGAACAGTCCCTCAGCAAAAGCTCACGGAGGTTAAGAAGGTTAGAAATCGAAGGCAGAGCTGTAATTTTTGTTTTCGAGAGGTTAAGATATTGGAGGAGTTTCAGATGTTCAAAGGATTCATCATTGATTCTTACCAATCTACAGGCATCAGAAAGATCAAGTACCTCGAGGTCTCTCAGTGTTTCAGTGCAAGGCAATTCTATCAGCCCAGAACAGCCTCTCAATTTGAGATCACGGATGTTCATATTGTCAAAAGACAACTGATTTATAAGAGTTCCAGATAAATCAAGAATTTTGAGGTCATCCTTTTTTTCAAAGGATTCATAACTGATTTCCTTTAACATAACAGCGCCTGAAAGATCAAGAATTTGGAGACCAGATAATGGTTTGAGACTGGGCAGTCTAGCTAAGCAATCACAACCATTTAATAACAGCCTCTTGAGGTCTTTAAGATATGGAAACACTTTGGGATCTTGAAATATGGGTAGCCTTTCAATTTGAGTATTGGAAAGGTCAAGAACCTGAAGTTTCTGAAGGGGGGCGAAGTTTTTGTCCTGGAATTTTTTAAAAGAGGTAGCACCACAGATATCCAGGACTTCAAGGTTGGTAAATGCTTGTAGTTTTGGCAAATCTTCCAAGCGAGAACACTGCCTAAGAATGAGCCAACGAAGTTGTTTCAAGTTGGAAATAGAGGGTAAAGATTTGATGCTGAGTGCAGATAGGTTAAGGCTTCGAAGGTAAGACATATGCTCAAATAGGTTGTCTGGGATTTTTTTCAAGGCACTAGCATTGGATATCTCTAGAACAGACAAATTTCTGAGTTCTTTGATGCAACTGAGGTCCTCTAGTAGGTCACAGCCCCTGAGAACAAGCACAAGTAATTTGTTCATTTTAGATAAAGACAAGGGAAGCAAGTTGAGTCTGGGAACAAAAAGCACAAGAACTTCTAGTTCAGGCATGTCCTGAAAGAAAATTTGAGGGACTTCCCTGGAGAGACGACTTCCATCAATCAGTACAGTGGAAATTTTTTCCCCTTTTATGCCACTATGTAGTGTTTTTACCATACCATCAGTCTGTGTGATTCTCCCAAGACCTTTCCATTTGTCATCCTCAAGTACATTTGTCAGTCCCACTCTGGCTGTCCCAACAAATCCACGATGACGATGATCAGACAAATTCAGCAGTAATCCTTCCATGCTAATGATGTTATCCTCTTGAATTTTAAGTACGCCACGATTAATAAGCTCCATCAAAATTTGGTGTCCTTCCTCATAAGCCTCCTCCACATGATCAAAAGGACCTAAATAGCCTTCAATTAGCCAATGGGTGATCAACTCATTGTAATGCACACCACCATATCTGGAGAAGAACTGCCTGCTATGCCAAAAGCAGTCATCCACACGGCGTGGTAACATGTCATATACACATTGCAGTTGTGGAATTAGATCATTGGCTGCTTCTTCCAGAGCGCTTTCTAGTGCTCGAATCCCCAAATCACGTTGTCCAATATAGTTTAAGGCTTCGGCTATCAGGATGATTTTAGCAGGCAAATGCATGCTCTTTTTGGCAATAGTTGAAGAAAGTTGTCCAAAAGCTGAAACTTCGGCAACTCTTTTGTCAACCATTTTTCGCAACAATACCAAAGACTCATCCTCAGACAGAGGTTCAATTGTAATTACCTTTGATTCAACCTCCATTACTGCTCCATTGTCCTCAATATTTTGGCCATCACTGTCATTTCTTCTACACATTACAACCTTCAACACATTTTGGTCACTTTCAGGAATTACAGGTTTCAGTTTTGACAAAATCTCTTCATTTTCCTTTTCCTTCCCATCATCCAAAATAAGAAGAAGACATTTGTTTGCTGATCTCCGCACTTTGAGCTCTGTTAAAATTTTTTGTTTCAAACTTTCTAATGTCTGCTCATCCGTCTCATTATTGCCATCATATTCCCATTCCTCAGGAGAGGAAAACACAGATAACTGACGAGCTATGCTCTCATAAAGTGACCTGTCATCATATTTTATATTCAGAGATACCCAAAGACTTGCATAGCATATGCCGTCACTGATTGCAGAGTCACGTATCTCTCTTGCCATCCATGTTTTGCCTACTCCAGCTTCTCCCTCAAGAACAAGCTTTATTCGATTCTCTTTCTTTAACTCTTCCAATATGGTCTTCTGCTTTTCAAATTTTGTCAAGGCCATTGCTGATATAAAAATCCCAAATGAGAATTTCTAGAGATCAAAGATTAAAAGAAAAGCATAAAGGATCAATTTTCCTCCTCTAACATATCACATCAACAGTGAGCCTTTTAGCACTAGAGGGATCTAACTTGCATCATGCACTAAGAGTAAGAACTTTTAGTTGTAAAATGTAACCAGATGAAATGCAGTTTAATTTCAATGCATAATCTCTAGCTTAGCTCCATGGTTATTATCAACCACACAATAAATATCTGAGTATGTATTGAAAAATTTAAAATCTATAAACAAACAAAAAGAATATAAGCACTAAAAATAAATTTTCACTTCAAGATCTAATAACAGAGCATAAATGTGAAAAACCCACATTTGCTTTTTATGTCAAAAATATGGAATTGCATCTAAAGAAATCAAAGAACAATCTTATCATAAATAAATAATTTATTGGGTTAAATTTGGCAAGAAATATCAGATCTTCAATTACAACAAATAAAAGAAGAAATATTGAATAATCTGAAAATAAAAAATAAAAATAAAAGAAAAAAGAGTAAGAAAAAACCTGGAGTTCAGTTTTGGATCTGAGTCGTCTAGGTCAACCAAAGTCTACCACTTAGCTCCAGTTACAAATAGCATTTTATAAGCCCCTAAAAAAAATTTTATTTTTCACAGTAAGGACAAAACTTTTTAGCTTCTTAATTAAATGTCCAGAGATTTTTTTTTTTTTTAATTGCTAAATTATTATTTAATCTAACAAATTTGACCTACTTATAAGTTTTTTCCTCTTCTAAAAAAAAATAAATTAAATGCTTTTTATATTTACTTTGAATATTAAAATAGTCTTTTCATATAAAATAATTAAAATTTAGTGAATTTTTTTATTCAAGTAGAAGAGATTTTGAGTTTAAAATTTTGATCTGTGCTAAATTTATACAATACCCATTAATTCTTTTGAATTTTTTTACTTAATTTTTGCTAAAAATTAAATTAAATATTTTAAATAATAAATTAAATTAAAATATATAAATAGTTATGATTCCTTCTCATAATAAATATTTTAATTTACTTTTTAATATGTCTTTATTTAATTATTTTATTTTTAATATAAATTATATATTATTTTAATTTTATAAAAATATTTTTATTAAAAAATATGTTAAAAAATTAATTAAAAAATATAAAATGTAAAAGAATTAAAAAAATTAATATATATATATATATATATATATATATATTTTATAATCAAAATATTTATTAGGAGAGTATTTTATTGGTATAGTATTGATGGGAGATAGCGGTCGTTCATCGCCGAAAAACAGGGCGTTTTCAAATCCAAGAATCTTATTATTGCTTGCAAATAAGAGTAATGAAGAACACGAGAAAAACTCACCAATTAAAATTTTGTTTTTCTCCACTCAACACATCCAAGTAATATTTAGGTTGACGAAGCCATAAGGAGTCCAAGTGTCCAGCCATTAATAGTGATCCACAAGAGAACAACCACAATCTTCTTTTATAAGGTTTATATATTCTAGTGTTAATAATAATTATATCTATAATAGTAAGAAAGAATAATTAACTCAATTGAAACTCTTTTACAAATAAATAATTAACTTCTTTAACTTAATTAATTTATTAAATAATTATATAGTAATAACATAATAATTAATTAAATAAATAATTTTATAATCTAATTAATTCTCCAAATTATTTTTTTTTTAAATTTGGGAATGATATTAATAATATATTAATAAATATATAATTCCCTAAAAAATTAATTGATGTAATTCATTTTTCAAAATTTGAAACTCACTTCCAAATTTTCCTTTTTAAGTCATTACTATTTAACCTTGAACAGAATATCACCTTCAATTATCTTAAAACAATAAATCTTTTATTGATTAATTTATATACCGCTATATAGGACATAATATCTCTAAGGATCACCCTATTGCATAATAATTATATAGGTTATTATTTAGGTAATTTTTCTTTGTTTACTTTCAAATAAATTTTTTGTGTTTTGTAGGTTTTTGAGCTTAAACGAGGAAAGAAAGAAGAAAAATGATATCTTTTGGGTGTAAGTAAAAATAGTCATTGGTTCCTCAACCACGTTAATGAAGAAAGGAAGAGAAGCTTATAAATGTTGGTGAAGAAGAGCCAAATTTCAACATTCATGGAGAAATTAGTCGTTGATTCCTCAACAACATTGATAAAAAAAAAGGAAAAAAAGCTTATACTTGTTGGAGAAGAAGAGTTAAATTTCAACACTTGTGGAAGCTTCTCCAAGTAAAGTGTTCAAATTGAACAAAAAGACACAAAAGTAAATCTAACACCCCTTACAGTATGTAACGAGCATTACAATGAAGAACGACTATTACCATATCATAATCGTTACAGAATATGTGTCAAAATTTGAAAGAAGATACAATGAGTAAATTGATCATCCGTTATAGCTCTTTACATCCGTTATGGTTTTACATGGGACAATCATTACAGTATGATAATGCTCATTATCGGTGGTTAGACTATCACATCTGAAGGAGTAGATGAAATTTATAATCGTTGGAAACTATTTTCAAGACCTGATATGCATTAAATGAGATCCAAATAGTCATAATTTATTACAAGATATTGAAGACTATAAATAGATGATATTTTGAACATAGAATAACTTTTTGAAAGCCTAAGATTAATTATTTCATTGGATTTGTTCTCATTTTTTAATTCTTTGTATTGTTGAACACTTTGAGCTAAACACTTGTATTATTTGTATTCATGTGCTAGTTGAAGCACTTATATTTGTATAACTTAAAAGCATTGTAAAGTCCTAAGATTGATTTAATACATCTTGAGTTTTTATGGAGAAAGATTAAATTGGTGGGAAGCCAATTGTAAAGAAGGGAAAAATACAGTTGAAACTATTATAAAGTATTGGGTTGCAAACCTGTGTTAGTGGAATCTCAATATCGGGTTGATATTGAGAGAAGTGGACGTAGGAGATAGTTGACCTACGAACCACTATAAATTGACTAAGCTTTCTTTAACTCTATCTCTTTATTAACTTTGCTTGAATTTATTTTGGGTTATTATTGTAATTGAGCTTAAAAGTGCACAAAAGTCTTGTATTCATATTTACCCTCTCTAGGAATATTGTCATAGTGGGATAACAATTAGTATCAGAGCTTCTGCTCTAATTTATATAAAATCTCACGATTTTTAGAGCTTACGATCTATTTCTATGACAGGAACTTCCACTTCTACTTCCATTTTATATGAATGACAATGCTCAAACAGGACTGCCACTATTTTGTGGAGTCTACTACAATCAATGAAAAATAAATCGGAGTTAAGATATCACACAAACTTGAAAGTAAAGAAAATTAACTATTTCTCTGAAAAGAAAGTAATGAATCCTAAAAGAATGGTGAAATGTAATCATTGCAAATATTTTGGTCATATATTGCAAAGATGTTATATTAAATACAAGAGACCTTATATCATAAAAAAAACGTGGATTCTAAAAGAATCAATTTCAATTGATGAAAACGTAAGGATTCTCAAATATACTAATATGTATGGACCCAAAGGAATTTATATACCAAAAAAGGGATGAATTATATTATTTTTTATAGGTGCAACAGAAAAAGAAGAACAATTGGATTATAGATATTGCTCAAGGAACATGACTGGTGACAAATCAAAATTTGTAGAGCTTAAAACCAAGTACAAAAATATAAGTTTTGGTGACAATTCCAAAGGAAAAATCATTGGAATAAGCTTTATTGGCAATGTTGATATATCTATTTTCAAAGTTCTATTTATTTACAAACTTAAACATAATTTGCTTATCATTAGTCAACTATGTGATGTTGGCTGTAGAGTCATTTTTGAAGTATTTGCATGTGAAGTAATAGACATCAAAATCAACAAGATTGCTTTCATAGGTCATCACCAAGAAGACATTTATGTTGTGAACCTAAATAATGTATCAAAGGAAAATCTTTATTTATTTGAATCAAAAGATGAATATCCATCCTCATGCATAGGAAGCTTGGTCATGCTAGTATGTATGTTATTTCAAAACTTTCTAAAAGGGATTTGGTAAATGGTTTGCCTAAACTAATTTTCAAAAATGAAAATATTTGTGATGCATGTACTAACGGCAAACACTCTATAAGTTCTTTTAAATCTAAAAATGTTATTTCAACTTCTAGACATCTTCAACATTTACATATTAATTTATTTCATTCAATTAGAACCGCAAGTTTTAGTGGAAAACATTATTGTCCTATTGTGGTTGATGACTGTTCTTGATTTACATGGGTTATTTCTTGCAAACAAATATGAAACTTTTCATTCATTAATTCCACTCATAAAATCTTTACAAAATCAAAAGGAATAAGCTATTACTAGCATTAGAAGTGATCGTGAAAAAAAATTTGAAAATTCATATTTTGAAATGTATTTCAAAAAGCATGATACATCTTATAATTTTTTGGCACTTAGAACTCCTCAACAAAATTGTATTGTTGAAATGAAAAATAAATTGCTTATTGAAATAACAATAATTATGCTTTGTGAGAACAATTTGTTTAAATATTTTTCGGCCAAAGCGGTTAATACATCTAGCTATATTCTCAATAGAGCAATGATTAGACTTATTCTAAAAAAGACTCCATATGAGTTTAAGAAGGAAGAAAGCCTAATATTGTATATTTTCATCCTTTTGGTTGCAAATATTATGTTTTAAATAATGGTAAGGATAATCTCGGTAAGTTTGATGCTAAATCGGATGAAACTATTTTTATTGATTATTCTTTAAATACCAAAACTTATAGGGTATTCAACAAAAGAACACTCTAAGTTGAAGAATCCATTCATATTATTTTTTATGATATTTCTTTTAAGAATGTTTATAGGGATGATCATGACAAAGCTATTAAAGATACGATGGGTGATTTAACCTTAAAAGAGCAAGAAGAAAATATCACGAACTTTGATAAGTTTGATAAAGAAGATGAAGAATCTACACAACCTATTCATCAATTTCAAGAACCCAATCATCCAAGAGTTAGGAATGAGGTTAAAGATACTTCAATTATTGGTGATCCAAATCTAAGAGTAAAAACAAAATCAAAAGTCCATAATACTTGTGAATATATTACTTTTCTTTCTCAAGTTGAGCCAAAAAAAAGTGAAAGTTGCTCTTAAAGATGCTTATTGGATCATGGCAATGCAAGAAGAGCTTAATTAATTTGAAAGGAGTCAAGTGTGGACATTAGCTCCAAGACCACAAGGCCATCTAATAATCGAAATAAAATGGATTTTTTGCAACAAATTGAATGAATCCGAAATTATGGTAAGAAACAAAGCAAGACTAGTTGCTCAAAGTTATTATTAAGAAAAAGGTATTAATTATGATGAACCTTATACTCTCATAGCTATATTAGAAGCAATTAGAATGTTAATTGCTTATGCATGCTTTAAAATTTTAAATTTTATCAAATGGATGTCAAAAGTACTTTTCTAAAAGTTTTATACAAGAAGAAGTTTATGTTGAATAACTTCCCAGTTTTGAAAATGAAAAATTTCCAAACCATGTGTTAAACTTTAAAAAACTTTATATGGTTTGAAATAAGAACCAATATCTTGGTATGAGAGGTTAAGCAATTTTCTTCTTGAAAATGGTTTTTCAAAAGGAAAAGTTGACACTACACTCTTTATTAAGCATGATAAAAAAGACATTTTAATTGTGTAAATCTATGTTGATGATATTATATTTGATGCTACTAATGATTTGCTTTGTAAGAATTTTTCTAAGTCTATGCAAGGTGAATTTGAGATGAGCATGATGGGAGAACTCAATTTCTTTTTGGGATTGCAAATCAAGCAACTATAACATGAAACTTTGATCAACCAATCTAAATACACTAAGGATTTATTAAAAAGATTTGGAATGGGCAATACCAAGTTGCAACCTACTCCAATGAGTACTCCAATCAAACTTAAGGTAGATGAAAAAGGTAAAAGTGTATACTCTAAACTTTATAGAAGTATGATATAGTCTTTATTATATTTGACTGCATTTAGACCAGACATATTGTTTAGTATTTGTATGTATGCACGTTTTCAATAAAATCCTAAAGAATCTCATTTGGCCGGAGTTAAAAGAATAATGAGATATCTTGTGGACACACCAAATCTAGGTTTTTGGTATCCTAAAGGATTTTTATTTGATCTTTATGACTACTCTGATGCGGATTATGGTGGTAGAAAAAGCACTAGTGGAACTTGTCAATTTTTAGAAAATATGTTAGTGTCATGATTTTCTAAAAAGCAAAACTCAGCTGCGTTATCAACTACCGAAATTGAATATATAGCAGCAACTAGTAACTTCTATAGATGAAAACCCAACTTGAAGATTTTGGACATGTTTTCAATTGCATTCATAGATAATGTGATAATACAAGTGTCATTAATCTTTCTAAAAATCCAGTTCATTATTCATGCACTAAGCATATAAATATTAGACATCATTTTTCTTAGAGATCATATATACAAAGGTCAAATAAATATTGAGTTCGTGAAAACCAAGCAATAATTAGTAGATATCATCACCAAATCCTTGGATAAAGAAGTATTTTATTTCATAAGAAGGGAATTAGGTATGATTGATATCTTTCATGTATGAATTCTGGAAAATTCCATGATGAAAATTATTGCTTATTATATGACTTGATGATTTATGATGATTATATGCTTGTTGTATAAATCTTTGGATGAATAAATTGCATCTTGTGATAATTGACATATAATTGATGAGCATTACATATGTTTTTATCATTTTAATCTCAATATACATCAAAATATTATCATTATGAAAAAACATAAACATGCATTTGGGTTACAAAAGATTAAAGCTCAATATTCTTTTAACCTTTTGTCTATACCTGGCATAACGGCCATTACCAAATAATGACGCTTATTATCGAATTTCAGATAGAAACCAAATTTCAGCCCATTACATTTGGTAACGCTCATTATAACCCTAGGTATAACGTCCGTTACGCACGTAACGCCCGTTACGACATAGGATTATAAAAAACAAAGTCGCTTTCACAAATGTAAACCACCCACACATTTTAAACTTCTCGCCTTTCCTTCTCAATCTCATCTTCATTCTTAACTGCCTTCATTCCGGTTACACCATCCTATACATCTTAAACTTAATTTCCTTCACCATTACCTCATATCTTATCTTGTAATGATGCCGAAAACTAATAATCTTAAGAGAAACAAGTCTAGAGGACAAGGTTTTGATATTGGGTCTTCATCCTAAGCCAAAGTAGAACCTGTAAAGCATATGTATGGACTCACGTTCTCATCTCCAGTATTGGAAGAATATTTCATGGCCTTACGACAAAGAAGTAACCCTTTAGGTGGGAGACCACTTGATTTTATTGCCCTAAGAGAACTTGGATTGTATGATAGAGTTAGGCAACATTGCATTAATTTCTTTAGAAATGATTATGTTGCCTATTTTCATAGTGATCTACATTTGGAATTCATATATGAATTTTTCTCTACTCTCAAAGTGTCACATATTGGAGAGATGAACTTTATGCTTGGTCAAACTAACAAAATCCTAAAGACAAAATATTTAGGACAAATCTTTAAAATTAAGAATGATGGGAAATCTAATATTCCAAAAGATTGGGATCCTTCCCCATTTTGGGAAGAGTTGACAGAGATTCCTGAATATGATCCAAAGTTTGCCAAGGCTACAAAAATTGGTGATGTATCTCTCCATATCTTTCACTGATCCTTACATATTCTATTTTTGCAAAGGGGGACTGTAATGGTAATGTCTGTTGTAAGGAGTTATTTGCTCTTCACTGTTTGATGAGAGGTTAAGCTTTTGACTGTGCTCATTGGTTTGCGAATACTTTTAATGAATTGGTCAGAAGAATAAAGGGAAACTTTTGTTGGGTATGTATATCACCTAAATAGTTGTTCACTTCAAAGTACCTCATGATCCTGAGTATGAGATTGGCATAATGCCAAAAGGCTTTCTCGACATTTCAACCTCCAGAGATATAAGGATTGCCAAGAAGAAATGAGATACCTTTGTTTTAATAGATAGTGACAATGAGGATGAGGCTAACTCTGACGATGTGATAAAAGAGATATTTGTTGATGCTCCAAGAAAGAATAAGAAGATTGTTGCCTCCAGCTCTCAGGTTCTCAATTCTGCAACTTCAATTCTTAATCAAATTCTTGAAAAAGTATAAAAGACAATTCTCAGCTAGATACATTGGAGCACACTATTGTGGATGAAGTCAGCAAGGTCAATCAATGACTTATAACACTTGAGAACTCTCATTCCAGTCTCAAATAAGTTCTCAACTCTCTTCGTGCTGAGATGACCTTAGGACTTGACACTTCTGATGTTGTTCCCTCTCCTCTTTTTATTCCTCTTCAACCTTTAACCGACCCTCTTGCGTTTTGAACTTGAATAATACTTTTGAGCTTTAGTTGTTTTAGCTTATTCTATTGCATGCTTTATCTATTTTGTTAGCATATTATACTTTTGTTCCATACTTTATCTACTATATTTTAGGTTGCTTATATGGATGATGTATGGACAATTACCTCTTATTTATATATATATATATATATATATATATGGTTGTTCTTACATCTCTTTTACTCCCTTTTGGATTGATGACAAAAAGAGGGAGAAGTATTGATGAATGCATTATGATAATTCTTTTAATAACTTGCAGGAAATATTGGTAAGTATTGATGAATGCATTATGATAATTCTTTAATAACTTGTAGGAAATATTTGGTATGAATGATGATTTAATCACTTTCAGGTGTACGGATATATTATATTGGCATTGAGATGCTAAATAAAATGAATGCTTGTTATGATACTAGCTTGTTGAGATGATAAATATTGAAATAAATATTGTTGCAGGTTGATTGAAATGTTGAAAAATATTTATTGAATATTAAATATGTATTTATGACTGTTAGTTGGCAAGATGATTTTTTAAATGTTATACTGATAAAATGTTTATATTCTAAAGGAAAGCGTAGTTTAAAGGGGAGTTTGTTTCTCTTAAACTTACTTTTATGAAATAATCTAAGGAGTTTTTTCATTATCAAAAATGAAAAGATTATTGGTCCTTTGATAATTTTGATGATGAGCTACAAACTCTTAATTATCTATGCATCATATTGATGATTTTTATACTTGTGATTACTAACTATATTTGCATTAAAAAGAACAAAATATAATTTGCTTGTATATGTCAAGTTATATTTTGCAGGAATTAGTAACGGCTATTACAAGCATGTAATGACCGTTATGGAATCATGATCAAAACAGATAGAAAGACATATAAATTTTTTTAAAGCCTGCTACAAAATGGAATGGTTGTTACAATGATGGAACTCCCATTACACTTCAATAACAACCGTTATAAGTAAAGTGCTCAAATTGGACAAAAAGACATAAAAACAAATCTAACACCCATTACAGTACGTAACGAACATTACAATGAAGAATGATCGTTACTAGATCATAACAGTCATTATAAAAGATATGTCCGAATTTGAAAGAAGATATAGTGAGCAAATTGATAAACTGTTATGGCTCTTCATGCTCGTTATAGTTTTACATGGAACGATCGTTACAGTACGATAACACCCATTATTATTGGTTGGGTTGTCACATCATGTTGTCTCTATAATGATTTTGATGATGTAATTTAAATCAAAACAAAGTGTTAATTAATATACTTAAGTTACAAATCATTATTTAACTTGTGTTTAAGTTTTTGTTTAAAAACAAGATTCATGCTCGTGAATATTTTTAACTCCCATGAACAAGATCAAGTCAAAACTCAAAATTTACTCAGAAAGGATCTTCAAACCCATGAATATTTTTTCAAAGCCGTGAATGAGTCTCGCGACCGTTAACTATCATTATGCCCGTGATGGATTTAAGAGTGGTTTTGGCTCAGAGACACAGAAAGACTTTTCAAGACTGTGAAAAATTACTCACGCCCAAAGATGATTTGAAAATTTGAAATTGGCGCAAAAGATTCAAAGGCCGTGAATTTTGGTTTAAGCCCACAAAGATGAATCTTCACGACCTTGAATATTTGCCACGCCCATGAATTGGTAGTTTCCTGTTAAAGTCAAGTATGATATGTTTTAAATATAGTCGTTAGAAAAAGATTTGGAGGCAAATCTTACATTAAATACAACCAAAACGGTCACATTTAATCACTATTCATTGAAAGCTATAAATACATAAGGATTTGAAGTTCTAAACATAAGATAAACACATATCTTAAGAGAAATCAAATTGTTGTAGTTCATACTCTATTTTTCTAATCTTTTGAACTCTTTGAGCTTTACTTCTTTATTCTTAAAGTTCTTACTAGTTTTTGCTAGTCTTAGCTATTCATACTTCATTATATATCATTTGAATAACATTGTATAAGTTTAGAGATACTTAAAAATCTCTATCTCTGTTATTGAGAGTAAAAATCTGAGTTGTAACTCAATGTGTAAAGGGTAAAATCCTTGAAAATCTATTATAATTAATTTTGGTAGTGCACTCAGTTCTAATGGAACCTCAATATCGAGTTGATATTGAGAAAAGTGGATGTAGGAGAAGGAACTTGGCTCTGAACCACTATAAATTGATTGAGCTCTCTTAACATTTATCCTTTATTATCACTTGTTATTTGAAATTAATTGAACTATTGCTTTTTAGTTGTGTATTTTCTTCGAAAATTTTTGAACTCCTATTCTGTAATACCCTAGGAAACGCTACCATAATTGAACAATAGCATAACCAATTATTGATCTAAGAATACCAAAATAACTAAGAATAATTTTTGAAGCACAAATAGAATTCATTTGAGATACTGTTTCGGAAAATGTCAGTGTTAATTACACTGCCTAGAGAAATAATAGTCCAGTTGACAGATGAATTTCTAATTCAGACCAGGGATAAAGAATCATATATTTATATGTGAAATTATGGTGAAAATAAATAGTTGAAAAATATTTAGGAACACTGAAAATTTAAGTAATGGCAAAATCGTAAATAAGTTGAACTTTAGAGGTATAGTGGAAAACCAACTGTCTGAGTTTCAGAATGGCTCTAAAATTATTTTTATAATAAAGTACAGATAAAAAAATTATTTAAGTTCCCACTTTTAAATATAATTTTCAACAGAATTAACAGAATAAATTACAAAAGGAAATGGGGTCAAAGTCCAATTAATGGATAGTTTGAGGACTTAAATGTAGTTTGTCATTTAACCCACCTATATAAGCAACAATTAGAAGATTTTTGGCCATCTTCTTCTTCTCCTCTCTTGGTGGCCGAACCATTTCCTTTGTCTTCTCCACCATTTTTCAAGCTTTTTCTTAAGAGCAACTTAAAGAAAACTTGATTTCAACCTTGCTTTTTCCATTTGCCATCAATTTCTCACCTTAAATCACAAAAGAAATTAAGAACAATCACCTTGAAGATTTTAGGTGGATCATCAAATTGAGATAACAAGTTGATTTCTTTGGTTTAATGGTTATTTTAGATGTATTAGATGTTAAATAGGATGAGTTTAGTGTTTAATTGCATCATTTGACAGTTTTTTCACAATTTGGAAACCCTAGATTGAAATTGTATGATTTGAATCTTTGAAATAGTTTTAGTTAATGTTAATTAATGTCACAACCCACACTATAGGGCTATTACGGTCCTAGGGCATGAGAATAATTATACATACCAGTACCACGAAGAACCCAAGTTATATGCTTCATTTCATTTAATCATTTTATGATATTTTACTTTAAGTTTACAGAAAATCGAACAGAGTCTCCCCTGTAATATTAACATTGCCCAAATAGAAAACATAACAAAACACTTCTAATATCAATATCAAACCTCTTTTCAACCTCCAAACACAACTCAAAATGCATAATCTATATCAACTCATGTAACATGTTCATACATCACAATCATATAGCAATTCACTATAATATCATTTATACATATGCCATAATCATGTAAGCTTACCATGTCAGCTGCACCCCTGTTACAATGTGAATATATAGACATGCATTTATACCCATAGCAAAATGTTCAAACACATCACAAATATAATTATACATTTACACATCCA
>CANXYC011117506.1:0-22139 GCA_948193065.1 Aleurites moluccanus | reverse complement strand
TCCAGCCTTGGATCAGATGTACGTATTAGAGGTCACTCCTGTGTATAGAGTTCCTTGGTATATTATGTATAGAGGTTTTAATTAACTTAAGCATGATGTTAAAATGATCAAATGGTATAATGATATGACATGGATATGTATATATTGTACATATATATGATATATGAGTTTGAGATGAAATGTTTATGTTAAATGATATGAATAGAAATATTTAAGTGCATTTTGTGTTGAAATTGATAAATGGAGGATATAAGCGGATGTATGTCATATTTGGAGTGCATTTTTATTTGATTTGCGGATAGCTAAAGTCAAAGTTACAAAGGAAACTCTGTCAGTTTTTCTGCAAGAATGTTTGATAATATGATGATTTAAAAAAAAAATTATCACCTAAAATGTATCATAGGTTAAGTAATGAATGTAAATGTTTAAGCATGGGTTCTTCGATGTACTGGTGGCTTAGGCATTACCCGTACCCTAGGACCGTCATAGTCTAAAGTTAGGCTATGATAAGTATGCCCAACTTTATGTGGACAAGATTGTGAGATTGCATGGGGTTCCATCGGTGATCATATCTGATAGAGGTACTCAGTTTACCTCCAGATTTTGGCAGAAATTTCAGGAGGCATTGGGTACTACATTGCATTTCAGCACAACATTCCATCCTTAGACAGATAGACAGTCAGAGAGGACCATACAGACACTTGAAGACATGTTGAGATTATGTGTGCTGGACCTAAAAGGCAGTTGGGATCACTTTTTACCATTGATAGAGTCGCTTACAACAACAGTTACCATTCCACCAATGGAATGGCACCATATGAAGCACTCTATGGCAGAAAGTGCAGATCACCAGTATGTTGGGTGAAACCAGGGGAAAAGTAGTTAGAGGGACCAGATCTTATCAGAGAGACTATGGAGAAGGTTCCTATTATTTAGCAGAGAATAAAGACTGCTTTCAGCAGGCAGAAGAGCTATGCAGATCCAAAGAGGAAAGATATATAGTTTATAGTGGGTGGCCATGTGTTCTTAAAGATCTCTCCTATGAAAAGAGTAATGAGATTTGGGAAGAAAGGCAAGTTGTCGCCTAGGTACATTGGACCTTTTGAAATCTTGGATAGGGTTGGAAATATTTCTTATAGATTAGCTCTTCCACTGAGTATGGGGCATATTCACCATGTGTTTCATATTTCCATGCTATGGAAATATATGCCAGATCCTTCTTATGTATTGCAGACCCAGGAGATAGATATTGATGAGTCTCTGTCATATGAGGAGATACCTGTTCAGTTGTCTTCTGATCTTGAATTAGCTTTAGGATTAGTCAATTAAAGCCCCTTGAATCAAATTGATGAAAACCCCCAAATAGTGCTCTAGTGATTTGGAAATCGATCTTCAAATTGGAGTATGAAATGAAATCCAAATACTATGAAATTTAATAGGGCTTATAATTAGACTATTTAGAGATGATTGGTGGTGTTTTTATGAATTATAAAGTTGTTTAAGGAAAATGTAAAAATACAAGCAGATTCAGAGGTTGTGAGGTCTTAAAATGAGATTAGTTTGGGTTTTCATGTGTTTGGGTTTCAAATGGTCTCCAAATCCAATGAAACTTTAATGATGGCTATTCTAAGCTATTTGAAGATGATTTATGATGGTGTCATAAATTATGGGTGAGTTTTTAAATAGCGCTAATTTTGGGCAGTAGCTTACTTATCAATATCTGCCTAAAACGAGTATGGGTTGGTTTGGGTATTTCAGTTAAGCGAACAAGCACCAATTACTCTAGGGTTTTAAGGATGACTTAGCCAAGTATAAATAAGGAAGTTGGAGAAGGATTCAGGAGGTTGGATTTGGGCAATGGAATTTAGAAGCAATCAGGTCTAAGTGTTTATGGATAGATTCAGGTGCAATGTAACTTCAGATTTGAACAGAAATTTAGGGCATCCAACTAGCATCAAACACAAAAGTCTTCTTCACTAAACTTAAAGTTAAGAGATTGAATATAAAGGTTACAGAAGAAAATGCAATGAAATTCTAAAGGTAAGATGCTGAAAACTAGAATATGAAAAGCTGGCATGAAAGTAAGCTGCTGGAAATTAAAGAACAAGAAAGTAAATGACTTGTATTGAAAAGGAACTGAAAATACTTGTTCATTCATTCATGGTCTGATTTTTCCCCTTGCAAAATAGCCTATATATAGGCTTTACAAGGCTAAACAATAAAGACAATAGCTGAAAATGATAAGCAATCCCGATTTGGCAAAATAGACACATGCTTTCACCATGTTTAGCCAAATCGGGTAAAAAGCAAGAAAAGAGAAAAAGACATGTGAACTTGTCTCTTTTGATTCAAAATTCAGAATTCTCCCTTGTTTCTCTTAGCTTTTCACTTGACAAGAAGTGAAGATGGGCCAATCAACCTTTAAGCATCCCAAAAACCCTTTTTAAAGATCCATTCTCTAACCACTTCATGTATTGGGCTCCCTCTTCTTGCTTGATCAAATTGAGTCCAAAGGTGTATGGATATGGCTCAAATAGGCTTGTGACATGGGTTGAAATCATGGGCTTCTCTCTTGGGGTAAGGGCTGGGTTTTTTTGTCCAATGCATAAGCTTGAGAGATCTGAACTTGAGTGTTCTTTGGGTGAGGTTGAAGTTGATGTCAGAGGCAATACATCATTGATTGTGCTTGAAGCTGCATATTTGAACATTTTCTTCACATTTTGCTTACGATTTGATGGAATTGGAAACGATAACATCATCTCTTGAATTTGAACATGAAGGGACATGTCACCCTTGATATACATCAGACTCTATATGATGGATTCCAGCCCTCAATCAGTTGTCTTCTGATCTTGAATTAGCGTTAGGATTAGTCAATTAAAGCCGCTTGAATCAAATTGATGAAAACCCCCAAATAGTGCTCTAGTGATTTTGAAATCGATCTTCAAATTGGAGTATGAAATGAAATCCAAATACTATGAAATTTAATGGGGCTTCTAATTGGAATATTTAGAGATGATTGGTGGTGTTTTTATGAATTATAAAGGTGTTTAAAGAAAATGCAAAAATACAAGCAGATTCGGAGGTTGTATGAGGTCTTAAAATGAGATTAGTTTGGGTTTTCATGTGTTTGGGTTTCAAATGGTCTCCAAATCCAATGAAACTTTAATGATGGCTATTCTAAGCTATTTGAAGATCATTTATGATGGTGTCATGAATTATGGGTGAGTTTTTAAAGAGTGCTAATTTTGGGCAGTAGCTTACTTATCAATATCTACCTAAAACGAGTATGGGTTGGTTTGGGGATTTTAGTTAAGCGAACAAGCACCAATTACTCTAGGGTTTTAAATATGACTTAGCCAAGTATAAATAAGGAAGTTGGAGAAGGATTCAGGAGGTTGGATTTGGGCAATGGAATTTAGAAGCAATAAGGTCTAAGTGTTTATGGAGACAGATTCAGGTGCAATGTAACTTCAGATTTGAATAGAAATTTAGGGCATCCAACTTGCATCAAACATAAAAGTATTCTTCACTAAACTTAAAGTTAAGAGACTGAATATAAAGCTTACAAAAGAAAATGCAATGAAATTCTAAAGGTAAGATGCTGAAAACTAGAATATGAGAAGCTGGCATGAAAGTAAGCTGCTGAAAATTAAAGAACAAGAAAGTAAATGACTTGCATTGAAAAGGAACTAAAAATGCTTGTTCATTCATTCATGGTCTGATTTTTTCCCCTTACAAAATAACCTATATATAGGCTTTTCAAGGCTAAACAATAAAGACAATAGCTGAAAATGATAAGCAATCCCGATTTAGAAAAACAGACACATGCTTTCACCCTGTTTAGCTAAATAGGGTAAAAAGCTAGAAAAGAGAAAAAGACATGTGAACTTGTCACTTTTGTTTCAAAATTCAGAATTCTCCCTTGTTTCTCTTAGCTTTTCACGTGACAAGGAGTGAACATGAGCCAAGCAACCTTTAAGCATCTCAAAAACCCAATTTAAAGATCCATTCTCTAACCACTTCATGTATTGGGCTCCCTCTTCTTGCTTGATCAAATTAAGCCCAAATGTGTATGGATATGGCTTAAATAGGCTTGTGACATGGGCTGAAATGATGGGCTTCTCTCTTGGGGTAAGGGTTGGGCTTTTGTGTCCAATGCATAAGCTTGAGAGATCCGAACTTGAGTGTTCTTTGGGTGAGGTTGGAGTTGACGTCAGAGGCAATGCATTATTGATTGTGCTTGAAGCTGCATATTTGGATATTTTCTTCACATTTTGCTTAGGATTTGATGGAATTGGAAATGATAAGATCATCTCTTGAATTTGAACATGAAGGGACATATCAATGCACCCTTAATATACATTAGACTCCAAATGATGGATTCTAGCACTCAATCAATTGTCTTCCAATCTTGAATTAGCTTTAGGATTAGTCAATTAAAGCCCCTTGAATCAAATTGATGAAAACCCCCAAATAGTGCTCTAGGGATTTGGAAATCGATCTTTAAGTTGGAGTATCAAATGAACTCTAATTGCTATGAAATTTAATAGGGCTTCTAATTAGACTATTTAGATATGATTGGTGGTGTTTTTATGAATTATAAAGGTGTTTAAGGAAAATGCAAAAATCCAAGCAGATTCGGAAGTTGCATGAGGTCTTAAAATGAAATTGGTTTGGGTTTTCATGTGTTTGGGTTTCAAATGGTCTCCAAATCCAATGAAACTTTAATGGTGGCTATTCTAAGCTATTTGATGATGATTTATGATTGTTTCATGAATTATGGATGAGTTTTTGGAGAGCACTAATTTTGGGCAGTAGCTTACTTAGCAAAATCTGCCTAAAATGAGTATAGGTTGGTTTGGGGATTTTAGTTAAGCGAACAAGCACCAATCACTCTAGGGTTTTAAAGATGACTTAGCTATGTGATAGATGTATAAAAGACTTCAGTAGGGATTGATTAGATACCAGTAGTCCAGGAATTTCTTGATGTCTTCCCTAATGAATTGCCAGGACTACCCCCAGATAGGGAAATAGAGTTTGAGATTGAGGTGTATCTAGGCACCAATCCGATATCCATTTCTCCATATAGAATGGCACCAACAGAATTGAAAGAGTTAAAGGTACAGTTACAGGAGTTATTGGATAGAGGGTTTATTAGACTGAGCAGTTCTCCGTGGGGTGCTCCAGTGTTGTTTGTGTAAAAGAAGAATGGCTCTCTGAGGATGTTTATTAACTGCATGCAGCTGAATAAGGTGACAGTGAGGAATAAATATTTATTGCCACGGATTGATGATCTATTTGATCAGTTCCAAAGTGCCAGTCACTTCTCTAAAATTGATATGAGATATGGGTATCACCAGTTGAGAATCAAGAAGGGTGATGTACCCAAGACTGCTTTCAAGACCCGGTATGGACATTATGAGTTTTTGGTGTTGCCATTCGGGTTGACTAATGTACCGGCTGTATTTATGGATCTGATGAACAAGGTATTTAAGCCATTCTTGGATAAGTTTTTCATAGTGTTCATTGATGACATTCTTATCTACTCCAGGAGTAAGGAGGAGCATTTTAAGCATTTGAGGATTATACTGTAGACACTTCAAGAGCATCAGCTGTATGCTAAGTTATCTAAATGTCAGTTTTGGTTAACTGAAGTGCGCTTTCTAGGGCATGTTATTTGCAAAGACGGTATCAAAGTAGATGCTCAAAAGGTTGAAGCAGTTGCAAATTGGCCTTGGCCTACCGGTGTTTCTGAGATCCGTAGTTTCCTTGGTATGGTGGGATACTACAAAAGATTTGTGAAGGATTTCTCTAGAATTACCGCTCCATTGACTAAGTTGTCTCGAAAGCAGAAGAGGTATCAATGGACTGATGAATGTGAGAGCAGTTTTCAGACTTTGAAGTCTTTCCTCACGAGTGCTCCAGTGTTAGCATTGCCATCTGAGGATGATAAATTCACAGTGTACTATGATGCTTCTCGAGTTGGATTGGGATGTGTTCTGATGCAGAATAGGAAAGTGATCGCTTATGCTTCTCGGCAGTTAAAGAAGCATGAGATGAACTATCTAACACATGATTTTGAGATGGCAATAGTAGTATTTACACTAAAGATATAGAGACACTATCTTTATAGGTCTAAATATGAGATATATACAGATCATAAGAGTTTGCAGTATATATTTCAGCAGAAGGATCTAAACCTCCGACAACGTAGATGGGTTGAACTACTTAAGGATTATAAATGTGAGATCCTTTACCATCTGGGTAAGGCTAATGTAGTAGCAGATACACTGAGCTAGAAGTTTATGGGCAGTCTAGCTCACATCTCAGTTTTCAGAAGACCATTGATCTGTGAGATGAAGGAGTTAGCTGATATGGGTATAGAGTTGGATTTGGGATCCCAGGATCGTAACCAAGCTTTGATAGCGCAATTTCGGGTTAAGCCACTATTGATAGATGATATTAAGGTGGCACAGGATAGGGATCCATATCTACTGAAGCTAAAAGGAGATATTCAGAATGGTAAGGCATCAGAATTTACAGTAAAAGATGTACTGAAGTGTAGGAAGCAGATATGTGTACCTCACATTGATGGTCTATAAGATCAGATTATAAGAGGGGCTCATTATTCTTCATATAATATACATCCTAGAATTACAAAGATGTACCATGATCTAAAGGATGTTTATTGGTGGCCTGGTATGAAGAGGGATGTAGCTTGATTTGTTTCTACATGCTTAGCCTGTCAACAGGTTAAGTTTGAGCATTAGAAGCCGTATGATTTACTTTAGGAGATAGAGTTACCGGAGTGGAAATGGGAACAAGTTACTATGGATTTTGTAGTCGATTTACCAAGGACTACACAGGGTTATGATGCCAAATGAGTTATTGTAGATAGATTGACAAAGTCTGCTCATTTCCTCGAGGTTAAGACTATATACTCAGCAGCTCAGTATGCAGAGTTATATGTTGATAAGATTATACGGCTTCATAGAGTGCCACTGATGATTATATCAGATAGGGATACACAATTTACTTCTTAGTTTTGATAGAAATTTCAGGAGGCTATGGGTACTCAGTCGCGGTTCAGTACAACTTTCCATCCACAAATTGATGGATAGTCAGAGAGGACAATCTAGACACTGGAAGATATGTTGCAGTTATGTGTTTTGGATTTTGGATTTTAAAGGTAACTAGGATCAGTATCTGCCACTAATCGAGTTCTCCTATAACAATAGCTACCATTCTTTTATCTGTATGGCTCCATATGAAGCACTATATGGTAGAAAATGCAGATCTCCAGTATGTTGGGTAGAACTAGGGAAGAAACAGTTAGAGGGACTAGAGTTGATAAATGAGATGATGGAAAAGGTGCCTATCATTAAAGAATGGATGAAGATTGCTTTCAATAGACAAAAGAGTTATGCCGACCCGAAGCGGAAAGATGTTCATTTTGCAGTGGGTGACCATGTTTTCCTTAAGATCTCACCAATGAGAGGTGTTATGATATTTGGAAAGAAAGGGAAGCTGTCAGATTTTAGATAAGATTGGCAATATGGCTTACAGATTGGCTCTTCCACCTAATTTAAGCCATGTTCATCCGGTGTTCCATATTTCTATATTGCGAAAATATATACCTGATCCATCACATGTATTGGAGGTACAAGATATTGGGGTTAATGAAGACTTGCCATATGAGGAGATACTAGTGGAGATTATTGATCGACAAGTCAAACAGTTGCGAAACTAGGAAATCCCAATGGTAAAAGTACCATGGAGGAATCAGTCAATGGAAGAATGTACATAGGAGAGCGAGTAGGATATGAATGACAAATATCCATTCCTATTCCAGCAATGAGATATATGTTTATTTTAAATTCGAGGACAAATTTATTTGAAGAGGGGTAGAATATAATACCCTAGGAATTCAAACCATAATTGAACGATATAATAATCATTTATTGGTATGGAAATATCAAAATAACTAAAGATAATTTTTGAGACACAGTTAGAATGCATTTGTGATACTATCCCAAAAAATATCAGTGTTAATAACATTGCCCAGAAAATAGTAGTTCGGTCGACAGATGAATTTCTGATTTAGACTAGAGGGTAAATAATCATATAATTATATGTGAAATTATGGTGAAAAGAAAGAGGTGAAAAATATTTAAGAACACTAAAAAAGTAAGTAATAGCAAAATCGTAAATAAGTGAAACTTTAGGGGTATAGTAGGAAATGAACTGTCTGAGTTTCAGAATGGCTCTGAAACTATTTTTATAATAAAGTACAGATAAAAATAAGCTATTTGAATTCCCACTTTAAAATATAATTCTCAACAGAATTGTCAGAATAAATTACAGAAGAAGTTGGGGTCAAAGTATGATTATTTGTAATTTAGCATTTGACCCACCTATATGAGCAACACTTAGACATTTTGTTGGTCATCTTCTTCCTCCCACCAAGCCTTGGCCAAATTCTTCTTCACATTTCTCCCATCATTTTTCATGCAATTTTCAAGGAAAAACTTAAAGAAAACTTAAATCTAACCTGGTTTCTTCCATTTCCAAGCCATTTCTCACCTTGAATCACAAAGGAAATCAAGGAATAATTGAATATAGATTTTGGGTGGATCTTCACATCAAGGTAAGGAAGTGTTTTGTTTGGTTTTATAGTTGATTTAGATGTTTTAGTTGTTAAATTAGATGGGTTTAGTGATTCATTGCATCAATTGATGCATTTGGTAACTTTTCCCTAATTTGAAACCCTAAACCTAAGTTGTACGATTTGAATCTTTGATTTAGTATTAATTTATGTTAATTAAGCTTCGACTATGTTAATTGGAAGCTAATGGATGGATTATTTGTGATTGGTTTGATGTAGAAAATCATATTGAGGAAGATTGTCATTTATACCTACTTTGAGGAAATTGGTGGCAAATCAATTTTGGTGGCTTGTTTGGAGTTCTAGGTGAGTTTAATATGCATCATTTAACATGTCTTTTGTATTGAATTGAAGTTTGAAAACCTCCCTTGGAATCCCAAGTTTGGCCGAACCCCATTTACTATTCATGTTCAAATTTTTGCTTTGTATTTCCTTCGATTTCTCAAGCTAATTTGATCCTTTGTTTATTGTTGGATATCTATTGCTTATTGAAATGCCTACATTGTGAGATGTTATTGATTATTGGGGCAATGTTAAAGTTGCACCCAAACTATGCCAATTTGTCCATTCATTGTTGCACACCATGTGTTTGACAAAATGCCTAGTTCATTTTACCATAGGCCTATCACTTGTTTCATCCATAGGCCTACCATTTGAATGTCATCGTCGCCAGCGACATTGGTATGCCAATTGTGCCAACCTTTTTTTTCATATATGACCAACCTATGTTCCATCCCATTGTTAATTGCCAAACCTATTGCTATTGTATATCTACTTATTATTGCTAATCCATTGTTTAAATTGCAACTTCATTTGATTGATAATGAGTTATTGGTACTTGGTGATATTGTTATTGTTTAATGGCATCTATTGACTAGTTCTATACCTATTATGGCAAAAATGTGATTTGACAGAGCTGCCTCTCCAACAGGGTGGTGGATACGGCAATATCCACATTGTATAATAATACCCTAACTGGGAAGGGTTAACAGTCCTAGCCATAAGAACTGATCAGTCTTATGTTTATTGATACATGATGGATACATGTGATATGTGTTTCATGGCCCTTCATCTGTTTTATCCATGAGATATATTTTTCCACTGATTTGATTACTGATTGTACAGTCATCTACTGTAACTGGATTCTTTATTCTGACATTGTTGAGTAGATTTTTATTATTTATTCATCTGCCTATTATTCATTGGCTATTCCAGTCTTTACTATTGATCGATGCATATTAGATTCACTAGGTATCTTAATACTCACCCTTTCATTGTTTCCCCTTTCCAGGTGTAGAGTAGGTAGGCATATTCCCAATTGTTGCTTTTCGAGAAATTCTGCAAAGTCTTATAGCAGTGTAATTATTTAAAACACTGTATTCTGTATGTATATATTTTAGTAGCTCTATAGGTTGTATTATGGCATAGTTAGATTATGTACATGTATGTATGGCATATTATGAAGTATAATTTATGTTATGGTATGAGATGATGATAGTTACAGCTAATTGCAGTATAATTTACAAACAAATTACAGAATGCCAAAATGAATAGTAACTAAGTAATTGATTAATAAATTGATAGCAATTTGATAATGGTATGTGATACTGGGTTCTACGGGTATCGGTCACCTCTGGCATCTTCCGCATCCTAGGACCATCATGTTCCGAAATCGAGACGTGTCACCAATATCATTATGAAACTTAATCATGCAAATCAAGGTGTTATAGCCCCAAACTAAGCAGTGCAACTTAACTGATGATTTAGTCAATAACATATTAATATATATAATTTATACAACATCTAATAAGATTAAAATATGATTTACATGCATGTACATAAGGTTTCTATTCATAGGTTACTCATAGGACTCATACAAACAAGTACAAATCATAAAAGGCCTGAAAACACCAAACAGAGCAAGTATTAGAGGTGCAGAGCCTCAATCGTAAGGCTTTGCTTTGGGGTGGTATGGCCCTAAACAAGGGTCGGATGACCCTTATGCCTGGGACTTCAATATATATGGTTGTTTGGCCATTTTTGCTTAGGGAAAAATAATTTGACGATCTTTTGGCCATGCTTGCTTAACACAAACCAATTTCAAAGTTTTGAATTCTTTGGCATGAATAAACAGCTTCAAATATACATTTGGATCCATAAAATAATCAAATTCAAAAGTTTGTTCATATTTCATACCATGGTGAATTGTGTTATAAAAAGGATCAACCTAAATTCTCCATCTTCCATCACATACATAACATGTTCTAAAGTTTGGGCGATTTGCCCTCAGATTTATCTCTTGTGATTATGATTCCTATTTGAATATCGTTGTTACGACCCACTTTTGGATCGCGACGGTCCTAGGGCACGGGTAGACTTAAGGTCACTGGAAACCCGTAGAACCCATGAACAATCCATTTATCAATCATTCAATTAATATTAACTCATTTATCAATGCTTAAATCCCATTTATTACTTATACATTTTTCATAAATTTTGCCAGAGTTTTCTTTGTAATTTTAATGCTATTCCAGATCCAAAACTGGGTCTTTCATAAATTACACAACCTGAACTAAAATTATTTTTACACTCCCAATAATTTGCCTTCCTTATACCCTCAACTTCATAGTTTCACAGACAAATATAACACTTCTAAATCTCTTTTATAACATATAAATATTATTTTAGCATTTTCAGTATCGCTGTCTTTATCACTTCACTATCATTGTCATTATCAATCATTAAGCATTATACATTACAATTTTTAATGCCACTGAATTGTCAATTATTTAAGTATTCATACATCATTATAGTACTCAATCATCTAATTATACACAGTACCATAAAGCTCTATGAGTTGACACTTATAACCTTTAGAGAATAATATTCTACCTCGATGTACTTAATATCCCAAGTCGGAAAAGAAATTGACTTGGAATCATCTTCCTTTATCTCATCTCTGTAAAAATTATAAACCACTATTTGGTGAGTATAAAATACTCAGTGAGCATATATACATCATTAAAGAGGTGATATAAGCATATGATAACAAAGGATAATAATGGTAGTCAAGTATCAATAAATACAATGAAGAATATCAATATATTCAATTAACATGTCAAGGTTAATTAATTTGCACACTAAATGTCTTTGGAAGTTTGGAACAGGTAACAATTAAATCGATGAATGAATGACCATCAATGGTAAGCAATAAAATATAAGCTTGGAATCATTGAATAGATAAACAATACTCGTATCATGTAGATAAGATAGATAAGGGCTATGAAATACGTAGACTATGTTTAATCAAACAGTCAATCTCATATCATATACATAAGGCTGATCAAGCCCTATGTCCAGGATAGCTAACCCTTCCAAGATAAGGAATCACATATAGTCAATATGCACATTGCCGACGGTATCCACTACCCCGTCACCGTCGGCGAGGCAACTCTGTCAAATTCACATGTAAGTAGGCCAATGAAATCAATAACAATATCAAGTATTCATTAGGAACATTATGGTACAATGGCTTTCGATCGATATATATGGGCTTACTTGTCAATACATTTTATTAATAATGTATTGGTTTCTTTATTTGATACAAAGGTAGCAATTAACAATAAATATCATGGTTAAATATTTGGTGTGTATACTTTTAGAAGCAATTCGGGTGCATAGTCAATCAAGTACAATAGGCATTTCAATATCAATAACAATCAATGGATTTGATGATTTCAATCATAAGAATGATCAACAATAGAAATGTGGCACTTAACCAAAAAAGAAACATTGGGTCAACAAATCAAAACAAGGATATGCATAATGATGTATACATTACTCACCTTAG
Source organism: Aleurites moluccanus (assembly GCA_948193065.1). Taxonomy (NCBI): domain Eukaryota; kingdom Viridiplantae; phylum Streptophyta; class Magnoliopsida; order Malpighiales; family Euphorbiaceae; genus Aleurites; species Aleurites moluccanus. The sequence goes on along the minus strand of CANXYC011117506.1, from coordinate 9,621 downwards.
CTTATGACTTGTACATTTCCCTTTTCCTTTATTCTTGATTCCTTCATTATCTCTTATGGTACTCATCATGTCTCTTATTCATTATCATCTCTATATATCTAATTAATTTCTGTTTAGATACTATTTAACATAAAATTACATTACTTATATTAAAGAAAATTACTAACTCAAATTTCCAAGTTTTAGGTTTTGCCTATAAGAACTTTTACTAGCAGCCTATGTCTCATTACTCATATCTCTCACTACCCTTATCCAATTGCTTTGATTTTTATTCCTAATTAAACTTAACATGTAGGGTTCTAACATACTCAAATTTCAAATTAAAATCATTACTACACAATTTATAGTATTAATTTAAACTTACTGTTACAACCAGTCTTGCTGCCTGCATTCTGCTTACAAATTTTATTCTAGCAAAAATTATTCTTTTGCTAATAACTTAATCAATACTTAACCAATTACTATAATTCCTTTTCCTATTGAAAATATAACATATCCAAATTTTAGAATTTTTGGATCATTGAACAATTATTAGTGAATTTCCAAAATTAAACTATTGCCCTGAAAACTCTATCCAGACATTTCCTGTTTCTATACCTATAATTAATTTTGTACTCATTCAATTATAAAAATATTTTTTATACATTTATATAACATATAAATGAACATCTTTTATGTTTAACACTTTCTCTATTTCAGACTTTAAGGTCCTCATATTAATATAACTCTGTAACCTATGTTCTATTAAATAGTTATTCTGGGTAGTCTAAAAATATCTCATAAACCACAAATCCAATTGAAAAACCCTTTTACAGATTATATATAAGAAATAAATGAACACTTTTAGTGTTGAACACTTCTTCTAATTCTGTCTCTATCATTATGTACAATAAAGATACAACAACATTTTCTAGAAAACCTAATTCCAGGTAAGTCACAGTTTTTAACCAATAACTCTTCCCTCACTTTGAATTTTCTAAATTTCTTTTATAGACATCTAATTAAAATATTTATCTACAACTTTCATCTTTTAACCATCTTCAAATTCAGTCTTTAAAATTTTGGAATATTAACCACAAATTACTGCCTCAAATCAAATTTCAGAAGCTACATAAACCCTAATTCATTTTTTACATTTTTAACTTAATTACCTCAATTATTTGCCAAATCAAACCTTAGAACTCTTAAACACAATTAAAAATGATAAGTTTAGAATTATTACCTCAAATTAAAATACTTGAATCCCACTTCCTTTTGCTCTACCAAAAGTTTGAACACAATTTTTCTATCATATTTTCTTCATAAAACTTCTTCCTTCTTCAATTTCTTATCGATTTTTAATTGATTCTTTGAAAAATTTGGAAGACTTATTTCTTTAGTTTTTTCTCCCCTCACTGGTTCGGCCACTTCCTTTGTTAATCGCTATTCTTCTCCTCTTTTTCCATACACCAAAAGCCAACTTAAAAGAAATGGAAAATTCTAGATTTTGCCACATGTTTCATTCCTATTAACATAAAAAAATCATTAAATAAAAAAAATCTTTTTTACATTATCATGGCTGGCTACCCTTTTTGATTTCTCTAGAATTTTTATTTTGATTCAATTAGTGGGTCCCACATTTTTCAATTATTGTACTTTTGCCCATAATTTTCCTTATTTGAATTTTGACCCCAAAATTTTCTGTAATTTATTATGTCTATTTTGTTTAGATTCAATCTCAAGTGTGAAGAGTGAAATACTTTATTTTAATTTGTTCTATCATTTAAAAATAGTTCTGGGTCATTTCTGGATCCTAGACAGTGGATTTTCAAAATTGCCTCCAAAGTTGCATTTATTTACAATTTTGCCATTACTCTTATTTTCAGTATTCCAAAATATTTTTCGACTCTTTCTTTTCACCATATTTTCACATAAAATTAACTTATTTAATTCCCCTAGATTTGGGTTAGAAAATTTTAAATTAGCCAGACTGCTATTTTCCTGGCAGTATTCTCGACACCGACGATTTTCGGAAAAGTATTTCATTTATATTCTAACCGTGTCTCTAAAATTATTTTTTATCATTTCAATTCTTTTAAACTATAAATTGAGAATCAATTCATACATACAATATGTGACTTCCTAGGATATTACAATCGTGATGCTAATGAACTTTCTTAATTTTAGAGAAATAGCATAGGTATGAAAACAGTTTAGATTTATACAAGAATTTTCATTTTTAATAGAATATAAACTAAGAAAGAGTTCTCACTTGTGTTCTTGTAAGAAGTTTAAAGAAAACTTTGTTTGATTCTATAAAGAAAATTTTTGTAGGTGATTTGCCTGATAAAAAAATTAAAGTGATGAAGTTATTTTGTATTTCTTTTTAATTTTCGAAAATCTTTATGAAAAAATGGAAAAGAAAGTCTTCTCAAAGTTGAAGAAAAATTAGGTCTAAAAAATCTTGAGAAGGTTCAAAATAAGCTCTAAAAAAAAATCCTCTTTCTATGAAGAGGATGGGGTATTTATAGATACAAGATGATTTTGAAAATATCCTTAAATAGACTAAATATTTGATCTGCAAGTCAAGTATTTAGTATTTAGTTAAAACAATTTTAAATCAGTAAAAAAAAATCATTTAAAACTTTCTAAATAATATAAAAAAAACTTTCTCTTTTGCTTGGAGAGTAGCTTGTAAGTCAAGTATTTGCAAGCTTGCTCTTTAGATAAAATAAAATTTCTTTTTTTTCTTGCAAAATATTTAAAAAGAAATTTAAATTTTCTTATTTTATTAAATACTAAAATTAAATTAAATTAAAAAAAAATTAAATGGGCCACCAAATAGGTTTGGGAAATCAAAAGAAAAGCTGAAAGATCACATAAGGTGGCGGCGAAAACAGGACCTTGACAAGCAAACAGCCTCCTGTCTATGAGACCTTGGTGCCTGATTGCTACTAGTTATTTGGGCTTGATAGTCCGAATGTACTCTTGATGTCTTCTGTTTAGAGCAATTGAACCTGTCTTGAGATTGATTGGTGTGGCTATGTTATAGGAGTCATTTTTAGATCTTATCAATACTTAATGTTGAATTTCATGGAAAAATAAAGAGAATAAGATTATAGTTAAAAAAATTAATTTTACATTGTCGTTGAGTAAAATTTAAAGAGTTGACAAAATCGTAAAAGGTTGGCCTTGTTACTGTGAGACGATTTTTACAGTTTTATGATCTATAAATATTATTCAACTTAATACTAATATATATTTCTTTTCTTATATTTTAGTTAATGACTCAAAGAAATTTCCTTTCTCCCTCTCATATATATAAATATTTGTAATTGATGCTTGTATTGAAACTTTCAATTTTACGGTATAAATTTCCTGTTGATAATATTAAAAAATTTTGTATGACTGTTATTATCCATTTTTTAGATTGAAAATATTATTATAAAGACATTATATAAATTTTCTTAAAACAATAAACATTCAGTGTAATAATAGTAGGCTTAGTTGAAAAGATAACAAATAATTTTAGGCATTTTAGCCTATAATTAATATATGATTGTAATTATTGAACTTTTACCTATTGTCATATAAAAATAAAAGTTATATATATATTTACTTTTTCTGAAAAATATAAGAAAATTAATGCTTGAATGGTTTTGTTTTATGATAACATATATAATATGAGCTTCTTGTTTTGTATGCTAGTATATTCTATTGAAAGTTTCCTTGACTATGTCATGCTATAAGTCTAAATTTTAGTAATATTAAATAGCTATATATCTTTATAAACTTTGCATTTGTATCAAAACTCCCCTTGATAAATAAAAAAAAAAAAAAAAAAATTGCCATTATTATTATAACCTAAAGATGAGATTTTTATAATGGGTCTCAATATTTTAAGAAGGAAAGTGAGAAAAAATAGGGTCTAAATACTAGTAATATCTTGCTATAAGCAATACTAACTATATATTCAGATATTACTATTTTTAAAGCTCTTAGCTTGTAACTATAACCAAATCTTTCTCATTTCTGTTAACAAGACATAAGTATGGTTATCCACTACTATTTCGAGAACTACGGCTAATCCACACCAACCCTAAAAATTGAAACAAAAAGGAATTAAAAAGTTCCCCGATATTAATGGCAAAACTATTAAGAGGAACATTACTAGGATTATATAAATCATAACCCTCTTAGATAAGAACTCGACAAAAGCTTAGAAATCATTTTTGTATCCACATGCAAAAGAAAGAGAACTTTAAAAGTCACTATTGACGCACTTCTCTAATTAATTCTTTGCTGAAAGAGAAACAAAAAATAGTCTTAGAACTTGAACATCTATTGTTAGAACATGGCAGGAGGAGGTTTTGTTTCTCATGAACCTGCGGGGCAGTATGAGGGAAGGATGACAGCCTTTGTGCTTATAACATGTGTGGTTGGGGCCATGGGTGGTCTAATATTTGGTTACGACATTGGAATCTCAGGTAACAATTTATATATAAATTGTGTGCGAGTTGAGCATACATATATTATGTCTTTTAATCTACTAATTAATGGGGATATTTGAATTTTTTTTTGCAGGAGGAGTGACTTCTATGGATGAATTTCTTATTAAATTTTTTCCGTCAGTGTATAAAAAGCAAAGTCATCAAACTAAAAATGACAATCAGTATTGTAGTTTTGATAGCCAACTTTTGACATTGTTCACTTCATCTCTTTACCTAGCAGCACTTACTGCTTCATTTTTTGCTTCAACAGTAACAAGGGTATTTGGTCGAAAAATATCCATGTGTTTCGGGGGTCTAGTTTTCCTTATTGGATCTATCCTTAACGGTGCTGCCAAAAACATTGAAATGCTTATTATAGGTCGTATATTGCTTGGAGTAGGAGTGGGATTTGCTAATCAGGTAAAAAGAATTATTCATTTTTTATGCTTTTAATTAGTTACATATGTTGCAATTGGTTAAAATTACTCTTCCTTTTCACCAATTTGACCATTTAATCATCCACTAATACAGGCAGTTCCAGTTTATTTAAATGAAATGGCGCCAGCACAATATAGAGGAGCGCTCAACATTGGCTTTCAAATGGCAATTACAATTGGAATTTTTGCAGCAAATCTAATTAATTATGGAACAAGCAAGATTAAGGGAAATTATGGATGGAGAATTTCCTTGGGCCTTGCAGTGGTTCCAGCAGTTTTGATGACAATAGGAGCCGTCTTCCTACCAGATACTCCGAATTCCCTTATTGAGAGAGGCCACACAGAGAAGGCCAAGCAAATGTTAAAAAGAATTCGTGGTACAGAGAATGTGGATGAAGAGTTCCAGGATCTCGTAGAAGCAAGTATGTCTGCAAAGCAAGTGGAACATCCTTGGAGTACTATTATGAAGCCAAGATATAGGCCTCAACTCATGATTACAATCTTAATTCCAATGTTCCAACAATTGACTGGCATGAATGTCATTATGTTTTATGCTCCTGTCCTCTTTAAGACTTTGGGTTATGGCGACGATGCATCACTCATGTCTACCGTTATAACGGGAACTATTAATGTGGTAGCCACATTAGTATCCATCTTTTCAGTTGACAAATTTGGAAGAAGGATTTTGTTACTTGAAGGTGGAATGCAAATGTTTGTTTGCCAGGTGAATTCCACAAGTAGAATGATTTAGAGTTATCACAATATATCTTACAGGTTTACAACTAATGAAGTTTAATTTATTTGTGTATTTTACAGTTCGTCATTGGAATCCTCTTGGCACTGGAATTTGGAACAACTGGAAGAGGATCATTTCCTAAGAGCGTTGCTGATTTCTTCATAGTCTTGATTTGCTTGTTCGTGGCAGGATTCGCTTGGTCTTGGGGTCCATTAGGTTGGTTGATACCGAGTGAGGTTTGCCCGCTTGAGATCAGATCAGCGGGCCAATCTTTGACAGTTTCTGTCAACATGTTGTTCACATTCATAATTGCGCAATGCTTTCTCACCATGCTTTGCCATATGCAATTTGGACTCTTCTTCTTCTTTGGTGCATTTGTATTGATAATGACTATATTTGTATTTTTCTTTATTCCTGAGACGAAGAATGTACCAATTGAAGAGATAAATGGAGTATGGAAGTCACATTGGTTTTGGCGTAGGTACATCCCAGATGATGCTGTGATTAGCCATCATGGTAGCATTCAACTCTCCGCTGGCAAAACTGTTTGAAGGTTAGAGTTGCTTTGAGGTTGAGAATCTACTGGATATCCACAAGGAGGAGAATGATTGAATAAAGTGAATAAGAAAAAAAATTTATAGTCATCTTCCTCTTCATCAACTTTCATAGGTTCTTTTTCTTTTTTTCCTACATTTGTAATAAAAATGTTATTATGAATTTGGTTATCTTTATAACAAAGAATCGATGGAATTTTGCCAGCAATTATAATTTCATTGCAATAAAATATAATCAAATAGAAATGAATATCTCTTGCTTTAACATTGAGTAAATTATCTAACCTCTCAACTTATAACTAATGCACATTATAATCTCTCTACTAAATTTTATAACAATAATATTATTAACTTTTTATGAGTTATTACATAAAGTCTTTCATCAACATTTTTGTCTATTCCATAATAGAAAATACATGTGGCCACTACATCACCCATTTTAAATTCAAATTAATGTATGTATATTAATCTCACCAACTTCATAAGCATGTAATGCCATCTCAAACACCAAAGCATCTCTATCCATTGCTTTTAACCCTTCTTATAATTCTTTCCTTGACACCTGCCATCAATATCTCATAAGACCCCTTATTCTCAATTTTTGCAATGCTTGATCAATTTCATTCTCAGAAAATTTGTTTGGATCATATATGTCACGACCCGGTTTCTCAAGTCGCGACGGTCTTAGTGTTAGTGTAGGTGCTCTAAAGACAATCATTGTAATGATGTTTTTAAAAATATATATATCAATAAAAATGCATTATTTATTAATCAGTACTTATTATTGTTTAGAGTAATATTATGTAACTGTTTAATAAAGTCCATGGTATAAACATAGCATGAAGGCATTCATGATATGATCATGATAGTGAGATACTTATCATGTGCAATTATGTTTTAATCTAAATTTTCCTAGTCATAGAATCAATGAGAATGAACATTATTGATTTGGAAAGACTAGCACATGTGTAAACTATTTGATTTGATCAAATCATATGATCTCATAAAGATGCAAACATTGAAATGTTTAAATATAGCATGTGGATGCTTACTAGGAGTAGTAAGTACATCGGAGTGATCGCAAGAGATAGTCATATGGAAATCTAAACAATGTTAATGACTTATCTCAGTATGGAAATGTGCAAATATCCTTAGACTTGAGATACTTAAGAGTGATCTAGAGTGAAGATGCTATACTTTAATTCCATACCTAGCTCTCCCAAAGGGTCTGCTTGTAGGGTGAACATTGGGTATAGTTTGACATACTCGTAGATATTTAAGTTGTTAATAAAGGATATCATAACTCCTATTAGAAGGAGAGTTTTACCTTAGGCCTCTTGTATGAGAACATTACTGAAAATCTTTGGCTAAAGTGGATAGTACTTAGAGATGGTCTATAAGGAAATCATTTTAGTAATGATGTTCGGATTACAAGCAACTATTGTTCGGGCTCAGTGTGGTGTAGCCAGCTTAGCGGAGTTAACATAATGTCCATACATTAAACCGAATTTGGTAAAGGGGCATGAAGGGACTAATAGCACAATATTGTCCATGTGTTAGGGTTTCTGCTTATCACTAGCAATTTCTGATTATTTGGGGTCATGATGTGTGGCAAGATACCGCTCATGATCTACTTAAGTTAGAAAGGTTCAATTGGAGAATTGATTATGAATTAAAGAAGTTTAATTCATATAATCCTTGTTGGACAATGATTACCTTTTATGGAAATTTCATATTTTGGAAATAGGAATTCCACTTGAGAATTTCCTAAATTAATTTAAGGAAATAATTAAGGACTTGAGTTGCCATATAATTAGGGAACCTATTAGGTCACACGCATAGAAGTATTTCAAACAATAAGTGAAAGAGGAAATTAAATTATGATTAAATTAGATTTAATTCATATATTTAATTATGGAGATTTTGCAATAATTTAATATGATTAAATTAATTATCTAATTTAATTATTTGTATATGATGTATTTAATTAAATTAGGAGTTTAGGATTATATTTAGAATATGATCAATAGGTCTAAAGTCAAAGTAGTATTTTTGACTTTTTCATTAATGGCATTATTGTCATTAAACCTATTGTTTTAATTTAAGCAGTTAGATTAAAACCTAGTTGGTCATGAGACTTATAAATATGATGAGATCATAATTAAGTAAATGAGAAGTCATAATACATCTTTTTGGCTGAAAGTTGTTGAGAGAAAAACATAAAGGTTTCGTCCTACTCCTTGACTTCTCCATAAGTGCTGGAATTTTCCTTGACTTTCACATAAGGGTTTTTTGGCTTCTCTTTCCAAAAGGGCTTATTGTTTGATCTTCGCGTGAATTACTAGTTAGGATTTTCTTGTCTTGTGGAAAGATAGTGGTTTGCTATAACCCTTTCTTGGTGATCAAGTGAAGAAAGAGTTTCAAATACAAAGGTAAAAGATCTTGAATCTTTAATCTAATCTTTGATTTTAATCAACATAGAGATCTTGGATTGTTTTTTTTTTTTTTGTTTTCCACTGCGCCAAACAGCCTAAATCCCAATAAGTTGTATTAGAGCTGTGTTATGATTGATTAAAATCTTTGAAAAATAATTTAAAGAACTAAGGTTTCGGTTTGAATCAAGATTGCGCAAGTTAGGATTTTAGAAACTCTAATTGCCGCAATCTTGATCTTGTGTAGGAAGGCTGGTCCAATCAATTAGTTTAGTAATTTCACCTCCTCAAGGTCGGTTTTCCATGATAGAAAAGTTCTATAATGGGTTGAATTGATTTGGTTTTGATTTGAGTGAGTTTGGATTACTTTTTTGATGTTTTGGTTTGATTCAAATCTGAAATTGTTCTTGATGTGAATTTGCCCTGTCTTTGGAACGTTTTCTGACCTGCTTTACGTCAACAAAAAATTCTGGAAAAAATATGATTATTTTCTATAATGTTTCATGTGATGAATGGTTTTTGTTTTATGCAATTCGGAGTTCGTTTGATATAGTTTCAATCGAAATTACAAAAGTTGTACAGTTCTATTTTTTGGTAAAAATACAGCTGTGTTTTTTTGGGTCCATGTTATTGTTCCGAAAAATATTGAAAACATTGATGAAAATTATTGGGGTTTATGTGATAATCTTCCTTAATGTTTCATTGATTCATAGGCTTTGACTTTACTCAATTTGGAGTTCGTTTGAAAATGTTTCAGACATACTTTTCTTGATTGCATAAGAATTGTGATTCTTAATCGCTAATCTTGATTTTCCTTATTTGAAGATTCTCCATAGGTACAGAAGCTATGAGCACGAATTTTCATTCTTGAAAAGGTTCTTGAATGTGTTATTTTGTGTCCTATTCAATTATGAGATGATTGGAATTGGTTTGACGCAATTTGGAATTAATTTGGAATCGTTTCAAACTAGTTTTCCTAAATTGCGTAGGATT
>CANXYC011117465.1:0-35698 GCA_948193065.1 Aleurites moluccanus | reverse complement strand
GACCGGGATTATTTCTTAAACTACTGCTCAAATAAATAAAATAAGGCCATTTTCAAGTCTTTAAATTATTTTCTCCTTTTAAATATGATATTAAATCCATAAAATTCCAACGGGCGAAAAATGACCATTTTGCCCCCAGTTCACCAAAAACTCAAAATTTTTCGATTAAGTCCTAGCAGCCTCTGGACTATTTCTATGCCTAAAACTAATCATAATTATCAATTTCATGTATAAATACATATTAACAACATAATATAAAGAAATAAAAAATCTCCCCCCCCCAAAGATCTCTATATAGGTTTAGTTCAACTAGGCTGAGGTGTTACATACTCGTAAAATTTAAATTTATTCTTCTTTGAGCCAAAAAGAAAAGGAGCTAGTCGCGGGCATAACTCACCTGTAAACTAGCCGTTGGAGTGAAAATTCAGGTGCATTTATTGTGGGAAAATGAGTCTAAATGGCTCTTTCTTCAACCAAGACTATAAATATGAGTTGATTTATATTAAATGAGTTGAGAACAACCTTAGAACAAGTTCATAAATCATTTATTGAAAGATCATTCACATTTATTGTGCAAAAATCAGTTTATACTTGCATTTATTATAAATCTTCAAAGTTGTTGAAGATCTTTACTTATAAGAGAGTGTGGTAGAAAAGGGATTCTTTCTTGTCATCTCTTGTAAATCTCTTGGGTTGTGTGTGAGCCTAGTTTGAGAAAAACACAATTGTAAAAGGTTAAAGTGTGATCCAAAACACTTAGGTTTGATCTTGAACCTGTAAAAGGATCAAAGATAGTGAAATACTCAAGTGTGATCTTGAGGAGTAGACGTAGGCTACTTTTGGCCGAACCACTATAACTCTTCGTGTTGATTTTCTTCTTCTCTTCCTTCATTATATTTTTAATTGATTATTATTTTTAAAAGATAACCAATTCACCCCCCCTCTTGGTTGCCAAAGGGACTAACATGATTCTTATGAAATTCAAGCTATATGACCTATGATATATATATGTATAGAACGCTCTTCTCAATGAGAGTAAATTCATCGGTCTATTGTGCAATTTGGGAAACTAGCTGATAGGATTTTTATCAGCATTCCACCTAGAGGGGACCATGAGCTCTAGACATATGCCTGGCAAAGCATATGTTTTACGATAAGGTAGCAAGGACTACTGATATGCTCTGTTGTGATAAGGTAGCAAGGCTACTGATGCACTCTACAGTTTTCTCATATGATTTGACAGTGCTATTCGATTGTGAGCACTTATGTTCTTGTAAGCATAACCTTATGATATTTTCTTATCCATGTTCCTTTGGATTGACCTTTACATTACATGTTCATATCTTACTGAGTTGAAGGCTTACTCCTCTTATGTGGATTTCAGGTGATAGTGTAGCTCGAGGGGGAGCTAATATAGAAGATAAAGCTTATTGATTCATTCCTCCAAGAAGACTCTATGTAATTATTTTGATATATATTCATTAAATTGTATATGGTATTGTATGTATGAGGAGTATACTCTAGATCTGCATAGTTAGATGTTAAGGATGATATTATTTTAATGTTTGAATTTTTATAATTGGGCTGCCCTTATTCCTTATTAATGTGGTATGTATCTTTTGATCTGTAAGGAACAAGAGGATATCATATGATGGTAAATATAAATGTATGAATTATGATTACAAGAATCATAGAAATGAGTATTTGTAATGATAGCTATGTTTGATGTGGATATGTATTGTGTATGAGATCCAGGATATGAGTGTTATACGAGTTTATGGTGGCCTTAAGCCTACCCTTGCCATAGGACCATCACACCACTGGAGTTGGGGTGTGACAAAGTTTGTATCAGAGCTATAGGTTTATAATCCTTATGATAGAAGATAGATAGATATGCATGAGCCCTAATATAAGTGTTGATTAAGATAACTATGGAGCATAGGATTCATGTCACGTCAATGTTGTGTATTCCTTTGGTATAGATCTGTATTAATCTTGTGTTTTGAGTCTAAGTTTACTTTGTTTCTCTTATCAATATCAATATGCCTCCACGACGTGGTAGAGGACGAGGTCGAGGTCATTATAGGCAAGATTTTCCTTTTGAAGAAGGTTTTGTGGGTGAAAATGGAGGAGATGAGGTTCCTCCTATGCCACTAGTAGATGTGGCTAATATGGCTCAACAATTGGAATAGCTACAAAGGAACTACACAATGATAGTTGAGTTCATTACCCAGCAAAGACAATAGCAGGTACCTCAAGTACGAGCTACAGAGATTCTTGTTCCTCTAGTAGTTCCACCCCCTGTTGTATGTCAAGTGGAAGAGGTATCATTCGAGAGATTTCTTAAGGTTAAGCCCTCAGAGTATAGAGGTGAGGAGGATCCTACAGATTTCTTAGAAGAAATCGAAGAGAAAGTACAAATTCTACAGATTCCCAATAAAAGAGCTATAGAGTTTGTGGGCAATTTGATGAAAGTTGAGGCCAAGGATTGGTTCAAGAGAAGTATTTCTAGTATGTCTTAGGGAAATGGAGATATTTCTTAGGAGAGATTTAAGGAATTAGTGCTGAATGAATTTCTTCTAGAGAATGTGAGAAAAGCTAAATCTATAGAGTTTGAAAGATTAGTTCAGACACCTGGTATGAGTGTTTCAGAGTACGCTAGGAAGTTCAGTCAGCTAAGTAAATTTGCTCCAGCTTTGGTGCCTACAGAAGCAGCACAGATTCAGAGATTTCACAGAGGATTAGTGGCTCCACTCCACTATTTAAACTCCTAACTGTTCTTGAGTTTGATTCTTACTCTAAGCTGGTGGATAAGGCTAGGGTAATTGAGAATAGAGAGATGGAAGCTAGATCTGAAAGAGCCGAGAAGAAGAAAATTAAAACAAGTAGTTCTTCTAAACAAGAAATTAGAATGAAAAGTATGGGAGCAACTCATCAGTCAACTTTTAGGAGTGGGTATAGAAGACTTTCAGAGAGACCACAGCAGAGTCGGACTACTCATGGACCCACTTCTCAGATGAGCCATGGTTCAGCTAGCTTTGCACCATCTAGGACTCCTAGATCTTTATGTTCTACATGTGGTAAATTTCATAATGTCCCTTGTCATTATGCGACAGGAGCATGCTTTAAGTGTGGACAACAAGGTCATTTACTCAAGAATTGTCCACAACCATCCTTTGGAGGTAGACCTCAGGCTTTTCAGGCCACAGTTCAAATGAATAGGGAGAGGAGTGATAGTCAACAGCTAGATGCAGGACGAGGCATTTTAGGCAGGACTTTAGAGGCTGGCAGAGGGTCAGGTCATCATATGGCTCAGGCTTCGGGGTCAATTCCCATGGGTAGAGGCAGAGGCAAAGTTTTTGCTCTAGCATAGCATGAGGCCCAAGCATCTAACACGGTTGTTACAGGTATTCTTCCGATCCAAGTTTTGAATGCTAAAGTGTTATTTGATTTAGGAGCTACACATTCTTTTGTGTCATCATGTTTTGCTAAGAAATTGCATGTGCCCTGTGAGTTGCTTGAAACTTTGTTGTTTGTTTCTACTTCTTTAGAGGAAGAGATTGAAGTTCAAAACTTTTATCCCTCATGTGTGGTTAGCATAGGTGGTAAGAACTTGAATGTAGATTTGATTGAATTGCCTGTGTTGGAATTTGATTTGATTTTAGGCATGGACTGGTTGTCTAAGCACTATGCTACCATAGATTGTAATGGGAAGAAGATAGTTTCGAAGTCAACTTTAGGTAAGGAGTTTGAATTTCAAGAGGAGAGGAGCAAAGTACCATATAATGTGATATTTGCCATTGGGGAAAGAAGATTGTTAAGAAAAGGTTGCCAACAGTATTTAGCTTATGTCCGGGATACTTATAAGGAAGTGAAAGACTTGGAGCAAATTCCAATAGTTAGTGAGTTTTCGGACGTATTTCCTGAAGAATTACCAGGGTTGCCACCTGATAGAGAGATAGAGTTCGATATCGAGTTGCTACCTGGCATGAGTCTAATTTCTATTCCTCCCTACCATATGGCACAGGTTGAGTTGAAAGAATTGAAAGTCCAGTTGCAGGATATGCTTGATAAGGGATTCATTATACCTAGCAGTTCACCATGGGCTGCACCTGTACTCTTTGTGAAGAAGAAAGATGGTTGTATGAGATTGTGTTTTGACTATAGGCTGCTTAACAAGGTTACCATCAAGAATAAGTATCCTTTACCAAGGATAGATAATCTGTTTGACCAGTTGAAAGGTGCTAGTTATTTCTCCAAGATAGACTTAAGGTCGGGTTATCATCAGTTGAGAATTCGGAATAAGGATATATCGAAGATGACTTTTCGGACCAGATATGGACACTATGAGTTTTTATTATTGCCATTTGGATTGACTAATGCACCAGTCGCATTCATGGACTTGATGAATAGAGTGTTCATGCCATTTCTGGACAAGTTTGTCATTGTATTCATTGATGACATCCTTGTATATTCTAGAAGTAAGAAAGAGCATGAAGAACATCTTCAGATTGTATTACAGACCTGAAGGAAGCATAAGTTGTTTGCCAAGTTCTCTAAGTGTGAGTTTTGGCTTGATAATACTTGTTTCCTTGGGCATGGAGTGAGTAAGCAAGGACTTAAAGTTGATCCGAAGAAAGTAGATGCAATCCTTAACTGGCCCAGACCCACAAATGTTTCTGAAATTAGAAGTTTCTTGGGTTTTATAAGGCATTATAGCAGATTTGTGCAAGATTTTTCTAAGATTATAGTACCTTTAACCAATATTACTCAGAAGCAAGTTAATTTCTAATGGACGGATGCTTGCGAAGGGAGTTTCCACAAGTTGAAAACTTATCTTACCACGGCACCTATTTTGGCTTTGTTGTTTGGTGAAGGAGGGTATGTGGTGTATTGTGATGCATTGAGAGTAGGGCTTGGTTGTGTGCTTATACAGCATGGTAAGGTGATAGCCTATGCTTCTAGACAGTTGAGGAAGCATGAGGTGAATTACCCTACGCATGATCTTGAGATGGTTGTAGTTGTATTTGCATTAAAGATATGGAGACACTACTTGTATGTAGAGAAGTGTGAGATCTTCATAGATTATAAGAGTTTGAAGTATATCTTCCAGTAGAAGGATCTCAATATTCAACATAGGAGATGGATGGAATTACTAAAAGATTATGACTGTGAAATCTTGTACCATCCGGGAAGGGCTAATGTGGTGGCGGATGCCTTGAGTAGAAAATCTTTGGGAAGTTTGTCCCATATCTAAGTTAGTAGGAGATCTATAATAAGATAGGTACAGAGTTTGCATCATATGGAGATTAGATTGGATCTGTCAGATATCTGTGTGCTTCTGGCTTATTTTCAAGTTAAATCAATATTTATTGATAAGATAAGAGAAGTGCAAGATAAAGATCTTCAGTTGGTAAAGCTAAAGAACGATGTGGGAACAAAGAGAGCTTTAGGCTTTGCCATGGTTGATGGTGTACTGAGACTGAGCAATAGATTTTATGTTCTAGCTGTGGATGGATTGAGAGATATGATTCTCAAGGAAGCTCATTATTCTAGCTACTGTGTGCATCCAGGTGCAATAAAGATGTACCGCGACATCAAGAGTTGTTATTGGTGGAATGGAATGAAAAGAGATGTCACATAATATGTAGCTAAATGTATAACTTGTCAGCAAGTTAAGTTCAAGCATCAAAAGCCTTCGAGATTACTTCAACAATTGCCATTGCCAGAATGGAAATGGGAGAGAGTGACTATGGATTTTGTGGTTGGATTACCAAGGACTTGAAGAGACCATGATTCAATATGGGTTATTATTGATAGATTAATCAAGTCAGCTCACTTCTTGCCAGTCAAGATGACTTATACAACTTTTCAGTATGTCTAGATTTATGTCGCTGAGATTGTCAAACTGCATGGAGTTCCAGTTTCGATCATCTCAGATCGAGGTACTCAGTTCACCTCGAGATTTTGGCATAAATTACAAGAGTTCTTGGGTACATAGCTTGATTTAAGAACAGCCTTTCATCCGCAAACAAATGGGCAATCAGAGCGAACCATCCAAACTCTAGAAGACATGCTACATTCTAGACTTTGGAGGAAATTGTGATGCTTATTTACCGTTCATAGAATTTTCTTACAACAACAGCTATCATTCAACGATCCAAATGTCCCCTTATGAAGCTTTGTATGCTAGGAAATGCAAATCTCTCTTGTGTTGGGATGAGGTTGGAGAAAAGTATATCAAAGGATCGGAATTGATATGATATATGTCATAAAAGATTCTATTGATCCGAGAGAGATTAAAGACAGCTTTCAGTCGCCAAAAGAGTTATGCCGATCCAAAGAGAAAAGACCTTCAGTTTTCCATTGGAGATCTAATATTTTTAAAGATCTCACCAATGAAAGGAGTTCTACGGTTTGGCAAGAGAGGTAAGCTATCTCCACGATTTATCAAACCCTTTGAGATTCTGAGCAAGATTGGAGAGGTTTCATACAAGCTAGCTTTGCCACTTAGCATGGATAGTGTGCACCGGGTATTTCACATATCGATGCTTCGAAAATATGTCGCCAATTCTTCTCATGTGCTACAAGTTTCGGTAATGGACCTTCAACCAGACTTGACTTATGAAGAGGTTCTTATGGCGATTGTTGATAAAATAATCAAAAGGTTAAGGAACAAAGAAATAGAAATGGTTAAGGTCTTATGGAAGAATCAAGCTTTGGAAGAGTGTACTTGGGAAAGTGAGCAAGCTATGCGAGCTAAGTATCCCCACCTATTTCTAGTTTAAAGTAAGTTCTTTAAAAATTTGAGGATGAATTTATTTAAGGGGGGAAGAATGTAATACCTAAAAATTTTATTTTATTTTTTTTATGCATGTTGTTGAGATGATTGTGAATAGATTAATGTTTTGAGAATGTCCGTTTAATCTGAGAATGTTAGAGGATGAGTGAGTTAAAAGTGTAAACATAAAAAATGTTCCTTTATGTGTTATATAGATGGCTGTAAAATTTCAAGAGATTGGATAATTGTAGCTCAAGAGAGATCTAAATTGATTAGACCTGTTCGGATAGTACTTGGAGAGTAAAGTCAGGGTGAAATTTAGAAATTTACCATAAATTATGTAGATCTCCTTTTGACCTAAATTCTCGAAATTTTGGACTCCTAAATGTCTATATTAAGTGACTAAAAGAATAGAGGAGTTTGGATGTTTGTAGCTCATTTGTGAGCTGGTTTAGTGCGAGTTAGCGAGGAAGGTTTTCCAGCTCGGTAGAAATAGTTAATGCGAGCTAGCTCCTCGATTTCAAGAGGGTTAGAGGCTGATCGAGCTGGATAAGTAGGATTTGGAGAAATGAGATTAGCGAAGTGAGATTTGCTGAAATAGGATTTGGCGAAGTGAGATTAGCGAAGTGAGATTTGGTGAAGTTAGATCGCAGAAGTAGTAATTAGCGAGGTGGAATTTGGCAAAGTGGAATTGGCAAAGTGAAAATTTGACGAAGTGGGTATTAGTGAGGCAGTAGCCTATTTAAAAGAGAAGCAGTAGCTATTTTCTCACGATAACTTTCCTCTTTTCATTATTTCTTCTTCATTTCTTCTCCTATATCTCTCCAATATGTTCCATTTATTTTCTAATGTATTAATACTCAGAATTAATGCATTAAATCATAAATTATCGTATTTAAAGGCTTTGATCATCATTTCAAGCTCAGATCCTTCAAGAACTTATTGTTGGGGAAAATAAGGTGATTTTCTCCAAAACTCATTTTCATTTTAGATTAAGATTTTTGGTAGTTAGAATAAATATTTATGAGTTGTATAAAACCTATTATGAGCATTTAAGGCTATTAATTTTGGTTAATATGGAAGATAACAGAATTTATGAACTTTGATGAATAGTGACATGAATAGTAAGTATGTTCTTAATTGTCAGATTTTCTTTAAGAGATGAAGTAAATTGATGTTAGGAAACAATAATATAGATTATAAGATGGTTAAAATTATAAGAAACTATGTTATGTACTATTAATTGAGGTAACCCTAATTTTGAGTATTTGGTGACATTGTCATAGGAAAAGAAAACTCAAGGAAATATAAGAGATTATTGACTGTACAAGTAATTGAGGAAAATACAAAGATAAATTACTTTGAGATAAGTATAAACATTGCATATACATATTATTTCTTTGAAATGAATTATTCAACCCTTCCTAATGTTCACACATATGACCCTCATGTTATGAAACATTGTATTATTGACTTATTAAATGAAATTCCCATGATGTTCTTAAACAAATGATAAATTGTTCCATGTAATCACTTTATATGTTGTAAATGACTTGGTCATTCTTCCTTGGACCAAGTTCATATGAAACCTATTTGTTAACTTCAATAAATTCATATTTATATGTTGATGGTCTTGTGACCAATATGATTCTTGTGAAATTCAAGCTATATGACCCATGATATGTATATGTACAGAACGCTTTTCCCAATAAGAGTAAATTCATTAGTCCATTGTGCACTTTGGGAACCTAGCTGATAGGGTTTTTATCAGCGTTCCACCTAGAAGGGACTGTAAAGTCTAGGCATATGCCTGGCCAAGCATATATTTTACGATAAGGTAGCAAGGACTACTGATGCACTCTGTTGTAATAAGGTAGCAAGGTTACTGATGCACTTTGCAGTTCTATCATATGATTTGACAGTGCTATTCAATTGTGAGCACTTATGTTCTTGTAAGCATAACCTTATGATATTTTCTTATCCATGTTCCTTTGGATTGACCTTTACATTGCATGTTCATATCTTACTGAGTTGAAGTCTTATGTGAATTTCAGGTGATAGTGTAGCTCGAGGGGGAGCTAATATAGAAGATAGAGCTTCTTGATTCATTCCTCTAAGAAGACTCTATGTAATTATTTTGATATATATTCATTAAATTATATTATGGTATTGTATGTATGAGGAGTATACTCTAGAGCTCCATAGTTAGATGTTGAGGATGATACTATTTTAATGTTTGAATTGTTATAATTGGGCTGCCTTTGTTCCTTATTGATGTGGGATGTATCTTTTTATCGGTAAGGAATAAGAGGATATCATATGATGATAAATATAAATGTATGAATTATAATTGCATGAATCATAGAAATGAGTATTTGTAATAATCGTTATGTATGATGTGGACATGTCTTATGTATGAGATCCAGAATATGAGTGTTCTACTGGATAATGGTATCTTTGAGCCTATTCTTGCTTTAGGACCGTCGCACCACTAGAGTTGGGTTGTGACATTAATAGTCCAATATTAATGAGTCAATATTATTTCATCTTATATTATGGGTACATATCCAATCTTTTATAAATGTATACTTTAAATAAGATATATTATATTATATTATATTTATTTTAAGTTAATAATTATTAATTAACTTAAATTTCTTATATCCTAAAATCTATTATATAAAATAATAATATTATATAATATTCTAAAATGAAAATAAATAATATACTAAAATAAAACACTAATTTTAAATTAATTAATGATATACTTAATATTATATTTGAATACTTAATTTTTATTTTGTGTAGTAACATTATTTATTATACTATATATTGTACTTGAATACTTAAATTTTGTTTTGTATAATAACACTATTTATTATACTAAATATTAATTTTAGTCAAAATTTTATATATGTTTAGTCTTTGCTTATGGAATATATATTTATTAATTAGTTATAATTCTTAGATTTAGTTATTTGTGTCAATATTTCTCATTTTATAATTTTTCTGAAAAATTGCATGGCGATTAGCCGTTATCGTTATGTTATGGCTGTGATAACCTCATTATAGTTACACGTTACCACGACCGCGATTTAAATTTATAGTTGAGCCTATAATTTCAAGGATACCATAGAGCCTAAGGGGTAGTGTTTATGTAAATTTAAGAATTTATTAATATAAGATCTTGTAGAGAAATAAGATTTTCTTATATTGAAATTTAAAGCGATGCGGGTAGTAAGACCTAGAGTGATGGAGCAAAACCATTGGCTTACTTTCAGCTAATTGAGAAAATTTTATTTTAATATAAATTTTTATTTTTAATGGATTATTGGCTTTGTCGGAATATTTCTCTTTTAAACCCTTCTACATATGAGAGTTCAGAGTTCAAAAAGATAATTAATAGTTAAGAAATCACTATTGAAGATTTTTCAAAACACATTAATCATTGGGAAATCTACAAAGTTCAAAAAGAATAAATTTACAAAACATCTAAATTAAATTTTTTCAAATATGATTTTACAACTAAAACTGAAAAGAGATATATTCAATTTTTCAAACCATTGAAACTATTTATCTTCTCTCTTAGAAGTCTTTACAAACTCACAAGTCTAAAATTTTCAAATTTATTTATGTAGATTTAGTCCAGTTAGGAATTAAACCCCTTACCAGAGAAGGATTAAACACTTCAACTCTAGTAGTCATTGGGAATGCTAGGTTTATAAATTTTCAAAATTCATTACTTAACTTTGTTGAGTCTAGTTTAAATATAGGTCCTATTTCATTTGAGTGCTAGCCAAATATTACTGTTTCTCTTAATGACATATATTTTACAAATCCTTATTTTAAAAATTAAAACTCATAATTATAAAATTCTTGAGGGTTCAATTCTTGTAGCATTAATATTCTAAGTTCATTACAAAGCCATGATCTCTGCCTTTACTACAAAACATAAATTTCATTCTAAAAAGGGAGAGATTTTGCTATTACAAACAAACCTTACAAAATCCAATACCATTGTTCCCAGAGCCATCCAATGGAAGGATATAACCCTACCAGAAGAATGGATCTTATAAGATGTAGTCCAATCTGAACCACCAAAACAGCTTGAGCCAAACATCCGAATATCACATCCCCACTTCGGGATATGATGATCCTAGGGAAATGGTTAGCTTAAGACTACCTATTCCCATAGAAACCATCATAACTTACAAATTATTAACTTACAAATTATTTACGCAATTTTTATAAAATCATTTCGTCAGAGTTTCTTTTGTAAATATAACATCCCAAGTTATTGACTTATTCAATTTTTATAATTTACACAACCTGCAAGGAAACCAACACTTCTAAAATTCCACCTTATACCATCGACTTTCATTTTTCATATTATAATTTCCTACTTCAATTACCATAACATTATTAATTAATTATGCATCAATTTAATTAAGGTTCAGATAATTCATATTAATATTAATTGAGTCGTAAACACAGTAATTATACATATCCCACACTACTGTCATAATCATGGAGCAACTATAGATTAACAAAAAAATATAAATTCTTCATAGTAGAGGCAGTTACATAGATACTGCTGGTTCCAAGCTTGGATGGAGAAGATGGGCTGGAACCACCACTGTCTACTATGAACCTGAAAACATTAAACCACAAGAGTTGAGAATTTAATCTTAGTGAGTAATACACATATTATCTTACTTGTGAGGCTAGGTGAGGGAGTTGCTCACAAGGAGGATAATGATAGCATAAAATGTACAATAATAATGAGATCATTAATCAGTTAAAGATTCATAAAATTGAAGTCATTTAACATATGGGTTTGGTTCCACATTAGCATTAAGGATTCGTAGCTTATCGTATCATAAAATGACAGAATCATTATTGATCATTTAAGTAGAGGCTACAATCCGATAGCAAGCTATTTACTCATACGGTTGATTAAACCGCATTGCTATGACTTTAATCCCCTCATAGCTAGGATCATTAAACCACTGTGCACAATGTCATTAAAACTTATGTCATTTTATTAATGTCATACATATAGTGTTTAATCATTAGATATCAAAAACAACTTAAGCACTTCCAAGGGTTCAATACATGAAGCCTTAGGCCAATCATGGAAATTCATTTAAAATGAATAATTTGGGATTATAAAAGGGAATGAAATTAATCATGGATCATACAATTGGTATTTTTGTCCAACAATGAAATTTCATGGCATAATTTAATTTGAAGGCAATGCCAAGCAAAATAGTATGTATATTACTCACCTCTATAAGCAAAAAATCCAAAATCGATCTTCCTTCTCTACTCAACAAAGACAAAAGAGGTGATCATGAACCTCTTTGTCATCCCCTTTAGATGCTACATGTACAATTAAATATAATTTAGTGTCAATTTGATATGAACTTATATTAATTAAAACTCTAATTAATCAATTTCCCTAAAATTCCCAAATCTTAGGGTTAATTTCAACTTTCATCCTACTGGTAGCATTAGTTCTCTCAGTCATATCTCCCTTTCTACTTATCCAATCTCTCTAATTTTTTTTCTAATTAAACTAGACATCTTAAGCTCTAATATATCTAGAAAATTAGATTTTTTCTAAAATCTACACAATTTATAGTGGTATTTCAAAGTCAGTCATTCATCCTGCAATCTACCATACAATTCCACTGCGAGCAACCTCTACTATTTTACTTGTAACTCATTATGTAAATATTCAAATGAATTTCTATTTTCATATAATTTTATCTAAGATACAAGGAAATATTTTTCATGTTTTGAATTTCCCCTGAATCAGAATTTAATATCCTCAAAATTGCAAAAATTAGTAGGGTCTCTTAGCACAAACCCTAATTTGAGTCATCCTTACTCAATAGTCTATTTCTCTTAACACAAAAAGAATTTGACAAAACTTTCTTAAAGAAAAATAATCTAGACATGTAAATCTACAACTTTTATGCTTAAGAATCTTCAAATTCCAACTTTAAGGGTAAGAAAACTCATCCCTAAAATTATGTCAAGTTACAGGAAATTCTAAATTTTCAAGGATTTACTTCTAATCTTACTTTCTTTTGCTAATTAAACCTCTAAATTAATATTAAAACTCATTAAATCAAATTATAGAGCTTGTTAAAGATTTTACCTCTTGAAACCCTTAGAAGAATTTATTTTAACTCTCTACAAATTTGATGAAGAAAAGGAGCTTTAGAGATGGAGGTATGAAGATTGATAAAGATGGAGAGTGGTTTGAATGAGTGAGGTGAATCAAAATTTTGGAGAATTTTATAGTGGAATTTTTCAGCCAAGGGAAGAGGAAGAAGAAGATGGTTATAATTTTCTGTCACGTCCCACCTTTGGAACGTGACGGTCTTAGGGCACGGGTAGACCTATGGTCACCGAAAACCCATAGAACCCGTTAACAAACTAGTTATCAATCAATCATTCTTAACTCATTCATTAATATTTAATTTCCATTTATTACCTGTTATCAATGAATCATGATAAGATAAATAATGATGTATAGTTAACTAACCTTAGCTTATGACTTATACACTTCACCTTTTCTTTTATCCTTGTCCTATAGCCTTAACACTTATAGTATTCATCATGTCTTTTATTATTCCTTGAATCTACATATCCAATTAATATCAATTTTAATTTCCTAAAAAAATTTCCCAAATTTCTAAATTCTGCCTATATGGAAATTATCACTGGCAGGTTGTGTTTCGTTTATCATAACTCTTTCTATACTTATCCAATTGTTTCACTTCTTGTTCATAATTAAACTTAATATATAAGGTCTAACATAGCTAAAATTCACATTTAATCCATTACTATATAATTTATGATGTCAATTTAAACTTAGTCTTACAACCAACCCCGTTGCCCTACATTCTGCCTGAACTCCTATTCTAGCAGTATGTACTGTTTTATCTACATCTCAATCAATATTTAACTAATTACTATAATTCTTTTACCTATTGTAAATAGACATATAATTTTATAACACATCCAAATTTCATATTATTTGGTTCATTGCATAATTATTAGTGAATTTTCAAAATTAAACTATTGTCTTGAAAACTTTATCTGAACAGATACTATTTCAATGTCTATAATTAATTTCATGTTTATACAATTATAAAAAAATTTTACATACATTTATATAACATATAAATGAACATCTTTCATGTTTAACACTTTCTCTAATTCAGACTCTAAAGTCCTCATATAAATAGAATTCAATAGCCTATGTTCTATTTTTTAGTCAATTCTGACAGTCTATACTTATGGATCAATATATCATAAACAATAGATCCAATTGAACAACCCTTTTACAGACATATATATAAGACATAAATTAACACTTTTTATGTTGAAAACTTCTTTTAATTCTATCTCTATCATTCTAAACAATTAAAATACAGTAGCAAAATTTTAGAAAACTTAATTCTGGCCAGTCACGGTTTTTATTCAATTACTCTCTCCCCACTTCAAATTTTATCAATTCTGTTTGCAGACATCAAATAATAAATTTATCTACAACTTTTATTTTTTAACTATCCTCAAATTCATTCATTAAAATTTCGGAATACTAGCTACAAGTTACTACCTCAAATCATATTTTAGAATCCTTATAAATCCTAGTTTATCTTCATCTTCCATAGCTCAAATTAATCAATTTTCTACTTAATTAAACTATAATACTTTTAAATTCTATTAAAAACTAAAGTGTAGGAACCTTACCTCTTTAGAATGAAATAGCCAAAACCATGATAATTAAGAACTCCAAATTCTTTGATTAATCTAGGGAAATTTGATGGAAATAGTTAGAATTAGGTTTGGGTTTAAGTTTTCCTTGGAATTTTCTTAAAAATTTTGACAAAAATGAATTTAGATTGGATTGAATGGTGGCTGACCATGGAGGGTGAGAAGGAAAAAAGGAAAAATGGTGTGGAAGAGTTTAGAATGGCTTTTTATAAGCCAAATTTTTAAATTTTATAAATAAGGCCTTATACTTTGCTTAATCACACTTTTACCTGATTAATTTTTGTAATTTATTCTATTAAGAATTAGCCTTCAGTGTGGAAATGAAAATACTCATTTTGAGCTGCTCTATTTTTTAAAAATGATTATGGGTGAATTCTGAATCTCAGACAGTGGATTTCCAAAATTGCTTCCAAAATTGCCATAAATTACGATTTTGCCACTCTTTAAAATTTCAGTATTCCCAAAAGTTTTTCAGTTCTTTCTTTACATCATAATTTCACATAAAATAAATTAACTTAATCTCCCTAGGTCTGGGTTAGAAATTCTTAAATTAGCCGTACTGTTATTTCCCCGGATAATATAATTAACACCGGTATTTTGCGAGACAGTATCACAAAAGTGACCCGACTGAGATTCAAAAATTTATGAGTGTTACACTCTACCATTCTCTATATATTGCAGTAATCGATTGAGCCTATTCATGTTTAAGTCAGTATCATATCCATACTATCTACTCACTGTCTACTATCTACTGTTCTGTTTGCTAGGGTATTACATTTTCTTACATTATGTTTATTTATAATAATTATTAACCAATTAGAATTTAGGAAAAGAAAATTTGAAGAAAAATGAAATAGAAATTAACGTAGCCTAAGTTTGTGGCTAAGTTATTTTAGATGAAATTAAGTAAATATATTTTAGTGGGGAGCCTCCCATTTGGCCGGCCACCATGCTTCCAAATAACTTTTTTTTTTTTTTTTTTTAATTATTAGTTAAAATTTTAACTCAACTTTGCAAATTTTATAAAATTGACAATTTCTTTCTTCTTATTCTTCTATCTCTTTCACTTCTTAAATTAAGCAATTACATTTTATCAATTTCACTCAATTCTATTTTTAACTTATCCATTAGTCATCAAAATTTAAGTGTGTGAAGAAAAATTGGATAAAATAATACTTTAGAATTTCTTAAAAATTGGATAATGGAGAGTGTTCAAACCTATAGTCATTAGGTCTCTATTGGTTTACTTATGGTCTCGATTATTCTAGACTTGGTCTTGATTTCTTTAACTTTAGTCTCGGTTTACCTATGGTTTCAATTATTCTAGACTTGGTCTCAACTTCTTTAACTTTGGTCTCGGTTATTTTAAATTAGGTCTCGTTTGGGTTATTACATTCTACCCCCCTTAAAATAAATTCGTCCTCCAATTTAAAATTATACTAAACTTAAATAATGAACAGGTGAGGGTATTTCTATCGTATGTCAAATTCACTTTCCTAAGTGCAATCTTCAACTTCAAAATTCTTCTATTGCACTTTCACCATTGGAATCTCCTTATTCCTTAACTGCCTCACTTGTTGATTAACAATTTTATTTGGAAGTTTCTCATATGACAAATTCTAATTTGCTTCAATAATCTAAGCTAGAAGGACATAAAAAGGATCTGACAAATATTTCCTCGACATAGATACATTAAAAACATGATGTACATTGCTTAAGCTCGGAGGAAGAGCTAAGCGATATGACATATTTCCAACTCTATCCAGTATCTCAAATGACCCTAGATATCTTGGTGATAATTTTCCTTTCTTTTCAAATCTCATTACTCCTTTCATTGGGGAAATTTTTAGAAATACATGATTACCAATAGCAAATTGTACATCTTTTCTCTTTAGATCTGCATAACTATTTTGTCGACTAAAAGCTGTTTTCATCATTTCCCTTATAATCGGTACTTTCTCATAGTCACTCTAATCAAATCACAACCTTTAATTTGTTTATCACCAGGTTCAACCCAACATACTAGAGATTTACATTTCCTTCCATACAATGCTTCGTAGGGTGCCACACCAATAGTAGAGTGATAATTATTATTATAAGCAAACTTCACCAAAGGTAGGTTCTGATCCCAACTACCTCCAAAGTCAAGAACACATAAACAAAGCATATCCTCCAGTGACTGAATGGTTCTTTCAGATTGCCATCAGTTTGAGAATGGAAAGCAGTACTGAATTCAGCTGTGCAACCAAAGCCTCCTGAAATTTTTGCCAAAATCAGGATGTGAACTAAGTACCCTGATCAAATATAGTAGATTTTGGTACACCATGCAATCTCACAATCTTATCCACATACAACTGAGCATACAGAGCTGCTGAATAAGTGGATTTGACTTCAAGACAATGGGTTGACTTCATAAACCGATCAACAATCACCCATATAGAGTCATTACCCCATGAAGTCCTCAACAATCCTACTACGAAATCCATAGTAATTTATTCCCATTTCCATTCAGGCAACTCTATCTCCTGAAGCAAACCAGAAGGTTTATAGTGCTCAAATTTTACTTGCTGACAAGATAGACAAGTAGAGATAAACTTGGCTATCTATTGTTTCATACCCGGCCACCAATAACAATTCTTCACATCATAATATATTTTGGTTGCTCCTAGGTGAACACTATAAGGTGCAAAATGAATCTCTTTCAAAATGTTCTCCTGGAGACCATCAACATCAAGTACAACAACCGTTGGCCCATCTTTAATACATTAGCATCCAATCGAAACTTAAAAGTCTTACTAGCTTTCACATCTTTTTTCAATTTAAGCAACTGTAGATCTTTATCCTGTGAGACTCTAATTTCATTAATTAGCTTAGGTCTCACTTGAAACTGAGCAAACAAAGCTTGAGATTCAAAAATCTCTAACTAATTCCCATATCAACTAATTCCTTCATCTCCCTAATCAAGCCCCTCCGATGAACAACAATATGTGATAGACTTCCCATCAACTTCTTACTTAGTGCATTAGCTACCATATTTGCTTTCCTGGGGTGATAAAGAATTTGGCAATCATAATCCTTCACCAATTCCATCCACCGTCTCTTTCTCAGATTAAAATCTTTATGTTACAGAATATATTAGAGACTTTTGTGATAAGTGAAAATGTCACATTTTTCACCATAAAGATAATGCCTCCAAATCTTCAAGGCAAAAACTACAGCCGCCATTTCAAGATCATGGTTGGGTTAATTCAATCCATGCCTCTTCAATTGTTGGAATGCATAAGCTATCACTCTCTTATTTTGCATAAGCACACGTCCAAGTCCCACCCTTGAAGCATCACAATATATTGCAAATCCACCAGATCCTGATGGTAAAGCAAGTACTAGAGCAGTAGTGAGATATGTTTTAAGCTTCTGAAAACTTTCTTCACAAGAATAGTCCCACTAAAATTTAACTTGCTTTCTCGTTAACTTGGTCAATGGCAAGGCTAATTTAGAGAAATCTTTAACAAACCTTCGATAATAACCTGCCATACCAAGAAAATTTCTGACTTCAGTTACACTGGTGGGTCAGGTCCAATCAGTTACTGCTTCAACTTTCTTCGAATCTACTTTTATGCCATCTTTAGTAATGACATGCCCTAAGAAACATACTTCAGTTAGCCAAAATTCACACTTTGATAGCTTGGCATATAGCTTATGTTACCTCAATATTTGCAGTACATTTCTCAAATGCTTTTTATGCTCTTCTTGACTTCTAGAGTATACAAGTATGTCATCAATAAAGATAATGACAAACTTATCCAAGAAAGGCTTGAACACTATATTCATCAAATCCATGAAGGATGCAGGTGCATTAGTAAGACCGAATAGCAAAACCAAGAATTCATAATGACCATATCAAGTTCTAAAAGCTATTTTTGGTACATCTTCTTTCCTAACCTTCAATTGATGGTAACCCGATCTGAGGTCAATTTTGGAGAAATGACTAGCTCCTTGTAATTGATCAAATAAGTCATCTTTCTTGGGTAAAGGATATTTATTCTTAATAGTCACCTTATTCAATTGTTTGTAATAAATACACATTTGGAGAGTCCCATCTTTCTTCTTCATAAATAACACTGGAGCTCCCAATGGTGAACTATTGGGTCTTATAAATCTTTTATCAAGCAATTCTTGTAGTTGTACTTTCAACTCCTTCTATTTAGCAGGAGCCATTAGGTAAGGAGAAATGGATATTAGATTAGTTCTAGGGTACACTTCGATCTCAAATTTTATTTCCCGATCAGGAGGTATTCCACATCAGGAAATTTATTTACCACAACAATATGTTCAACTCCATTACAGGTGACCCATGTATCAACCACACTCGCTAAGAATCCCTGACATCCCTTCCTCAGAAACCGTCTTGCACCAATAACAGATATCAGTCTTGTCATCATACTACCTCTGTCACCCTGAAATACAAAGTTGTCTTGACCCATAGGTTTGAATTCCACTATTTTTCCTTGACAATCAATCGTAGCATAGTGAGTGGATAACCAATCCATCCCTAATACCATATGAATTTCCAAAACTGGCAGTTCAATTAAATCTACTGGGAGCATTCTATCCTCTATTTTAACTGAACATTTATCATACAGATATTCCACATCAATGGTTTTACCTAGAGTTGTAGAAATTTCAAAGGGTATATTTACCTTTTTCCTACCCTTACCTAGTTTTCCAGCAAAAGCAAGTGCTGGTGGTGGAATCGCTGCTGGAGGTGGCTCATGCCTGGATTTCCTTAATTCTTCAATTTCCCTTCTCAGTTCTTGATTTTCTCTAATTAACAATTCCACATGTTTCACGAACCTCTCTTCATTTGTTCTTTTTCTAGCCTATAGTGGCTCAATAACTTCCTCCCTATCAGGAGCAATATTCGAGGCCACTACCTCATCCTATCAAACTCAACAAGGCCATCCCCGCCTAATAGGTTTGAATTCCCCTACATGTCTTCTAGGTAGGATATTCACTAAAAAATAAAAATAGAAAACCACAAGATCATTAATTTACGAAAACGCGGAATATCACACATAACAAATAACATCAAATGACAATTAGAAAGAATCCTATGCTCTATGATTGACTTATCTTCAATGACAATTATTTTATTTAATTACTTATGCTCTGATACTAGTTTTGTTGCATCCCCACTTCGGGATATGATGATCCTGGAGAAAGGATTAGCTTAAGGCTACCGATTCCCATGTAAACCATCATAACTTACAAATTATTGACTTTATAAATTATTTATGCAATTTTTATAAAAAAAATTTGCCAGAATTTTATTTGTAAATATAACATCCCAAGTTATCGACTTATTTAATTTTAACAATTTACACAACCTGCAAGGAAACCAACACTTCTAAAATTCCACCTTATACCCTCGACTTTCATTTTTCATATTATAATTCCCCACTTCAATTACCATAATATTATCAATTAATTATGCATCAATTTAATTAAGGTTTAGATAATTCATACTAATATTAACCGAGTCGTAAACACAGTAATTATACATATCCCACACAACTATAGATTAACAAAAAAATACAAATTCTTCATAGTAGAGATAATTACATAGATATTGCTAGTTCCAAGCTCGGATGGAGAAGATGGGCTGGAACCACCACAATCTACTACAGACTTGAAAATATTAAACCATGAGAGGTGAGAATTTAATCTCAATGAGTAATACATATATTATCTTACTTGTTAGGCTAGGTGAGGGAGTTGCTAATATGTAGGAAAATGATAGCATAAAATATACAATAATAATGGAATCATTAATTATTTAAAGATTCATAAAATTGAAGACATTTAACATATAGGTTCGGTTCCATATTGGTATCAATGATTCGTAGCTTATCATATCATTAAATGACAGAATCATTATTGATCATTTAAGTAGAGGCTACAATCTAGTAGCATGCTATTTACTCATATGGTTGATCATACCGCATGGCTAGGACCTTAACCCCTCCTAGCTAGGATCATTAAACCACTGTGCACAATGTCATTAAAACTTTTATCATTTCATTAATGCCATACATATAGTGCTTAATCATTAGGTATTAAAAATAACTTAAGCACTTCCAAGGGTTCAATACATGGAGCATTAGGCCAATCATGCAAATTCAATTAAAAAGAATAATTTGGGATTATAAAAGGGCATGAAATTAACATTGGAACATACAATTGGTATTTTTGGCCAACAATGAAATTTCATGAAAATTTTAATAATTTAATTTGAAGGCAATGACAAGCAAAATAGTATGTATATTACTCACCTCTATAAGCGAAAATTCAAAATCGATCTTCCTTCTCTACTCAACAAAGATAAAGAAGGTGATTATGAACCTCTTTGTCATCCCCTTTAGATGGTACAAATACAATTAAATATAATTTAGTGTCAATTTGATAAGAACTTACATTAAGTAAAACTTTAATTAATCAACTTTCTTAAAATTCCTAAATCTTAGGGTTAATTTCAACTTTCATCTTACTGGCAGCCTTAGTTCTCTCAATCATATCTCCCTCTATACTTGTCCAATTGCTCTAATTCTTTTTCCTAATTAAACTAGACATCTAAAGTTCTAATATATCCAAAAAGAAGATTTTTTTCTAAACTTTATATAATTTATAATAGTATTTCAAAGTCAGTCATGCATCTTGCAATTCCTATGTGAGCAACCTCTATTATTTCACTTGTAACTCATTATATAAATATTCAAATGTAGTTCTGTTTTCACAAAATTTTAGCTAAGACACAGGGAAGGATTTTTCATGTTTAGAATTTCTCTTGAATTAGAATTAGCATCCTCAAAATTAGAAAAACTAGTAGGGTCTCTCAGCACAAACCCTAATCCTTGTCAGCCTTACTTAGTGGTCTATATCTCTCAACACAGAAAGAATTTGACAAAACTTCCTTAAAAACAAATAATTTAGACATGTAAATATATAACTTTTGTGCTTTAAGAATCTTCAAATTATAAAAATTAAGGGCATAAAAACTTAGCTCCAAGATTCTTTCAAGTCACAGGAAATTCTGAATTTTCAAGGATTTACTACTAATCTTACTTTCTTTCACTAATTAAACCTTCAAATTAACATTAAAACTCATTAAATCAAATTATAGAGATATTTAAAGATCTTACCTCTTGAAGCTTGTTGAAGAATTTCTTTTAACTATTTACAAATTTGATAAAGAAAAGGAGCTTTGGAGATGGAGGTATGAAGATGGAAAGTGGTTTGAGTGAGTGAGGTGAAGCAAAATTTTAGAGAATTTTATGGTGAAAATTTTCAGCCAAGAGAAGTAGAAGAAGAAGATGATGATAATTTTATTTCATTATGTTTATTTGTAATAATTATTAACCAATTAGAATTTAGGAAAAGAAAATGTGAAAAAAAATGAAATAGAAATTAATCTAGCCTAAGTTTGTGTCTAAGTTATTTTAGATGAAATTGAGAAAATATATTTTGGTAGGGAGCCTCCCACTTGGATGACCACCATGCTTCCAAATAAGTATTTTTTTTTTTTAATTATTAGTCAAAATTTTGAGTCAATTTCCCAAATTTTATAAAATTGTCATTTTCTTCTTCTTATTCTTATATCTCTTTCACTTATTAAATTAAGCAAATATATTTTATCAATTTCACTTAATTCTATTTTTAACTCATCTATTAGTCATCAAAATTTAGTTGAGTAAAGAAAAATTGGGTAAAAGAATGCTTTAGAATTTCTTAAAAATCAAACACTGAAGGGTGTTCAAACCTATAATCATTAGGTCTCGATTGGTTTACTTATAGCCTCGATTATTCTAGACTTGGTCTCAATTTCTTTAACTTTGGTCTCAGTTTACCTATGGTCTCTATTATTCTAAACTTGATCTTTATTTTTTTTAACTTTGGTCTCAGTTTACATATGGTCTCAATTATTCTAGACTTGGTCTCAACTTCTTTAACTTTGGTCTCAGTTATTTTAAATTAGGTCTCGTTTGGGTTATTACACCGAATTACCAAAATCACCCTATTTAAAGATGGTAGAGTTAAATTCACCTTTGATTGAAAATCAACAAACTCCAAATTTTTAGATGAAGGATCCATTTCATCTAACATTAACTTGGGAATATTGTCCAAATCACCTTATGTTATACATGTTCCTTATACAACCCTTATTATACAAGAACTCACAAATATAATCTAGACAAGGTATTCTACTTTAGATATACCAAATATAAATATACAAATGTAGATTATTGTACAAATATACCACATCCTGTTTATATAAACCAAACTCCAAATGAGCAACATGATGAGGAACAATCACCAACTACTTCTCCAACTCCTTTTGCCATTTCAGAAAACTTGGCATATTAATGTAATGTGATGGAAAAAGACCTTAAAGAGGATAAAAAACATTTACATGTTATGCATCTAATACACAAAAAAGAAATTGGTTTTTCAAAATTTTCTAGATATTAGACAAGAAATTCAAAAGAAATATTATGATTTTGTTTTCTTGTATAAAATTTATATTTTATTTTTTAATTAGTTTAAGATTTATGCTTTTGAAAATGAAATTTCATATCCTTTTTATCTATAAATCCTGTAACTATTAGAAATAAAATTCATGAATGGAAGATAGATAGTAAAATTATCCAATATGAACGTCCTCTTGCTAAGAAAGTTATATTTTCTCATGGTGACTTAGAAATTGAAACATCAACGAACTAAATTACAAATAAAAATGATCCAAATAAAAATATTTTTCAACAGAGTATTTTTACAAATACCAATCTCTAAACAATTACTAAATAATTGATTAGGATTGAAAACCAGGTCCCTAAGTCAACAGTTTCAGCAATTCAAATTTCTGATCAAAAAGACAAAAAGCTTAAAAATCTCATTTTTAAGCCATTTCAAATTTCCAAACCCAGTCAACAAAAAATACGAAGTCACAAATAAGATTTTGTAAGGGCCATTAAAGATTAATTAAATAGGATATAAATATCATCTTCTGATGTCTTTAAGCAAATAGCACTTGATACTCAGTCTGTCAGCCACGTAGTAGGACCATTAGTGTGCTAGAAAAAGACCTTGTCCAAAATTCTAATGAAAAAGATTTTCTATTCAAATTCTTGAAATAAACTAACTGCATGGGCAAAACTCTATACCCAGGATTACTGCTTCTGATATAGGTATTGAGAATAAATCCAATATCCTCAGCCAATCCAAATCTAATGCATTCTCTGTCTATAAATGTAATACCCTAGGAAGTCCTAACATATATGCATGATTTAATTCTTAGTATATGTATCATAAGTCTTAAAATGATGGGAAATAATTTTAAAGACACAGTTAAAAAGTAAACTAATTACTTTTTTGGAAAGCGGCGGTGTCGGAAACACTGCCGAGAAATTAGCAATCCGGTCAACAGAAAAATTTATGAATTGGACTAGGGGGTAAACAATCATCATAATGCATGTGCAATTTTGATAAAAAGAAAGAAGTGAAAAACATTCAGGAATACTGAAAAAATAACTAATAGTAAAATTATAAATAAAAAGAACTTTAAGGTGAATAGTGAAAATTGGTCAGTTAGAGTTACAGAATGACTCTGAAACTATTTTTATAAATAAGTATAAATTAAAATAAGCTTATTGACTCTCCACATTGGAATTAAAATCCTGATAGAATTAACAAAATAAATTACAGAAGAAGTTGGGGTCAAAACCTAATTACTTGAAAGTTTAAGGACTAAAGTGTAATTTGCCAATTGATTTTAGTATAAAAGAAGCACTTAGAAAATTTTGGCCATCATCTTCTTCCTTCTCTTGTCTTGGCCGAACCTTGCACCATCATTTTTCCATCCATTTCTTCATCAAATTTCACCAAATTTCTTAGTAAAATCGTAGAAAAATTAAGTTTTAACCTAGTTCTATCATTCTACATCATTAATTTATAAGAAAAAGCAAAGGAAATTAAGGAACATTGAAGGCAAGATTTCGGGTTCTTCATCACCAAGAGGTAAGGAGTTAATTAGTTTATTTTTATGGTTTAATTAGATGATATTTAGGTTGAATTTGACAGGTTTTAGGTTAGATTGCATCAATTGATGCAAATATTGAAAATGCCTAAATTTCCTATCTTATTTGAAGTTGTATGAAAGGGTTTGATGATTTAGTATTAGTATATGTTAATTGATATTGGAATATGTCAATTGGTGGTTAATAGGTAATTAATTAGTGGTTAATTTGATGTAGAACACAAGTTGTGACAAGGTTGCCCTAATTGGCTCATTTGGAGAATTATGGAGAAAATCAATTTTTCAAAGCAATTTGAAAGCTTAGGTGAGTCTTATATGCATAAAATAACATGCCTATATCATTGGAATTGAAATTGTAATTCATATATAGTACTTGAGTTTTGGCCGAACCTTGATGTACTATTCATTGCCATTGTTTTTCTTTGTTTTTCTTTTGAATTCTTTAGCTAATTTGATCCATTTTGTATTGTTTAATCTTATTTCTTTGATACTTATATTATTGATGCCAATGTGCATTGTTGTTGATTGAAATGGGCAAGTCAAATTTGAATCTAAACCTAACCAATTGGCTTGCCAAGTTATGCCTGCCAAGTGTTTGATAAAATGCCTAATTCATTTTATCATTGGCCTATTGCTTTGTATTTCATAGGCCTACCATTTGAATGCCATTGTCGCCAGCGACATTGGCATGCCAATTGGCTCGTCGATTTCCTTTGCCAAACCAACCTTTGTTCCATACCTTTGTTGTTTACCATAACCCTCATCCTTGATTGTATATTGTATATCACAATGCCTTTGATTCAAATACCATTTGATTTGAAAGATATTGAGTTTATTGACAGTGATGCTACCATTATTGCATAATGGTGTCTATTGATATGATATTCATTTGTATTGACCTAAATGTGATTTGAAAGAGCTGCCGTTCTGACAGGGTACTGGGTACATACTGTCGGCAATGTGCACATTGATATTGATACCCTAGCTGGGAAGGGTTATTGGTCCCGGCCATAGGACCTAATCAGTCTTATGCTTACTTGATATGTGATTGACTGTGTGATTACATATAGTCTACGTGTTACAGGGCCCTATATCTGTCTTACCATATGATTCCATGACTTGATATGGCCATTGATATTCCTATCGATTTTTGATACTGATTCTGTAAACCTATATGATTGATACTGTTCCATTGTTCCTTTATCATATATATATCATTGTCCCATCCTATTTTGACTTGTGATACATATAAATTCACTGAGTATCTTATATACTCATCTTTTCTTTGTTTAACCATTTCAGGAGAGGAGTAGATTGCAGAATCTTATCGTCTGTCATCTGAGGATTTCTGCTAGCTGTTATCTGATGTATACATTCTGAATTCTATATTTTGATGTTCATAATCTAGCTACTCCATGGGGTATGTATGGGTTAGCTAGGAAATGAACATGTATATATATGTATCTGATGATATTTGATGAGATATGATGAGTATATGGTATGTTATTATAACTGTTACAACCAATTGCACTAAATTACAGAATAATAGAATGGATGGTAATTGTAATACCCTAGAAAGTTATAACATGCATGCATGAATTAGTTCTCAGTATGTGGTTCAAAAGTCTTGAAATGATGGAAAATAATTTTAAGATACAGTTAAAAAGCGAACTTGTTACTTTTCCGAAAAGCGGCGGTATCGGGAACACTGCTGAGAAATTAGCAGTCCGGTCAACAGAAGAATTTCTAAAGTTGACCAGGGGGTAAAAGATCATCATAAAATATGTGTAATTTTGGTAAAAAAAAAAAAAGAAGTGAAAATCATTTAGGAACACTGAAAAAGTAACCAATGGCAAAATGGTAAATATGAGAAACTTTAAGGTGAATAGTGAAAATGGGTCCGTCAAAGTTATAGAATGACTCTGGAATTATTTTTATAAATAAGTATAAATTAAAATAAGCTTATTGACTTCCCACATTAGAATCCAAATCCTGACAGAATTGTCAGAATAAATTACAAAAGATTTTGGACCAAAGTGTGATATATGGAAGTTTGAGGATTTAAATGTAATTTTCCAATTGATTTTTCTATATATTTTATACTTAAAGCATTTCCACCATTTTTCTTCTTCCTTCCCTTGTTTGGCTGAATCTATTCTTCCTCTTCTTCCATCCATTTCTTCACCATTTTGCACCAAATTTCTTAGAGTAATTTATAGAAAAATTGAGTTTAACCTTTGCTTTATCTTTTCCATCTATTAGATTGCTTGGAAAGTTGAAGAATTTCGAGGAATTTGGAAAGAGGGATTTCAACTCTTACACTCCATTTAGGTAAGGAGTTTATTTGTTTGATTTTATTGTTTAATTAGATGTTATTTAGGTTTAATTAGATGGGTTTTTAGTTAGATTATATTAATTGATGCAAATTGTTAGAAATCCCTAATTTTCCTAGCTTATTTGAAGTTGTAAGAAAGGGTTTGATGATTTAATGTTAGTTAATATTAATTGATATTAGAATATGTTAATTGGATATGAATAGGCAACTAATTGATGATTGGTTTGGTGTAGAACTCAATTGGTGATAAAGGTGTGCCTTATAGCTCCATTGGTGATTTTGGGTGGAAAGCTATTGTTCAAAGCTATTTGGAAGTTTAGGTGAGTCTTATATGCATCAAATAACATACCTAATACATTGAATTGATGATTGGAAACCATATGGAGAAACTCCATTTTGGCCGAACCCACCATCACTATTCATTGCCTTAGTTTTCTTTGATTTTTGCCTTGAATTCTTATGCCAATTTGATCCATTTTGTGTTGTTTATTCTTATTGATTTGATACCTATTGTGTTATTGCCAATGTGCTTTTTTTTTTTTATTTAAATGGGCAAGCCAAACTTGCACCATAACCTAACCTATTGGCTTGCCAAATTGTGCCTACCAAGTGTTTGATTAAATGCCTAGTTATTTTTGCCTTGGCCTATTTCTTTGTATTCCATAGGCCCACCATTTGAATGCCATCGTCGCCAGCAACATTAGCATACCAATTGGCCTACCGATTTCCTTTGCCGAACCATCTTTTGTTCCATCCTATTGTTGTTTACCATAACCCTTATCCTTGATTGTATATTGTATATTGTAATGCCTTTGATTCAAATACCATTTGATTTGAAAGATATTGAGTTTATTGACAGTGATGATACCATTATTGCATAATGGTGTCTATTGATATGATTTTCATTTATATTGACCTAAATGTGGTTTAACAGAGCTGCCACACCGACAGGGTAGTAGGTACATACTATCGACAATATGCATATTGATATTGATGCCCTAGCTGGAAAGGGTTACTGGTCCTGACCATAGGACCTGATCAGTCTTATGCCTACTTGATATGTCATCGACTGTGTGATTATACATAGTCTATATATTTTAGGGCCCTATATCTATCTTACCATATGATTCCATGACTCGATATGACCATTGATATTCCTATCGATTTTTGATACCGATTCTGTAAACCAACATGATTGATATTGTCCCATTGTTCCTTTGTCATATATTTATATCATTGTTCTATCTCATTTACTTTGTGATGCATATAGATTCACTGAGTATCTTATATACTCACCATTTCTTTGTTTACCCATTTTAGGAGAGGAGTAGAGTATTGTAGAATCCTATCATCTATCATCTAGAGATTTCTGCCAGCATTACTGATGTATATATTCTGATTGTATTATTATTTTGATGTTCATAATTTAGCTGCTCCATGGGTATGTATGGGTTAGCTAGGAAATGAACATGTATATATGTTTATAATGTTATTATGGGATATATGATGATTATATGATATGATATATGGATTATTACAGCCAATTGTAGTAAATTATAGAATGAATTACAGAATAACAGAATGAATGGTAACTAACTAAAAATGGATATTACATTGAGGTTTATAGATTGTGTATGTGATACTGGGTTCTACGGGTGCCGGTCACTATTATCATCTCCCATGCCCTAGGATCGTCGCAATCCAAAAATGGGTCGTGATAGAGGTGGTATTAGAGTTCTAGGTTACAGACTGTGAATTTTAGGTTACTGATGAATAATACCCGAATTACAGAGGAATAGTGACTAAGTACATAGTGGGGTAGAATTAAGTATACCATGGAGCATAGGATTTCCTTTATCATCCTTTGCTATTATCATCTGCTATATGTTATTATTCTATGTTTCTGTCATATTTTGAGTAAGTTTTCATTTTTCCTGATAGATTACAGAGATGTCTGACGATAGAGACAGAGATACCAAGGAGGCAGAGGTAGCCTCTAATGATTCATTAGTGAGGGAGATTGCAGTATCAGAGGGTTCGTCTAGATCCCGACGGACTTTAAAGAATTCAGAGAGGGGTAATGACCCCTAGAGAATGGAGATGATGAGGGGATTGATGGAGTTACAGAGAGAGATGGCTAATTTGAGACGTGAGCGTCAGCATGTACCCCCACCACCAGCTCCAGTAGTAGTGCCTCCACCTACAGTACCAGAGGTAGTTCCAGTGGTACCGGCTCCTGTGCAGCTAGTAGGGGTTCAGAGGGAGCCTGCTGTACAGGGAGGTCAGAGAGTGATAGAAGAGGGTGGAGTATCAATGTTTAGCTTTCTAAAGCTAAACTTGCCTGAGCTCAGGGGAGATAAAGGTACTGATCTTGTAGATTTCTTAGAGGAGGTAGAGAAGGTAGTGAGGAGACTACCTTGTTCAGAGTTGAGAGCTGTTGAGCTGGTTGGGCTATTACTGAAGGGTAAGGCATGGACCTAGTTTTCTAGAAGGATGGAGCCCAGGCTTTATGGTGAGCATCCACCCTCATGGGCTAAGTTTCGGCAGGGTCTTATTGATGAGTTTACTACAGAGGGGGTGAAGACTTATAACCTGATTAGATTTGAGCAGTTTGAGCAAGGTGACAGATTTGTGGAGGAGTATGCAGAGGAGTTTATCAGGTGGAGTAGGTATGTTACTCATATTGTTCCTACAGAGGCTTATTTGATTAGTAGATTTCAGAGGGGTTTTCATGCTGCATTACACAATGCATTACTGGCTATAGAGTTTACTTCGTTGACTACAGTGATTGACAAGGCTATATTGATGGAAGAGAAGTATAAGACTGAGAGAGCTAAGAGGGACCAGAAGAGGAAAGGGGGTTTAGGATCATAGATTATAAGGGGGGAGAGCAACTCCCATCCTTGGCAGGCAAAGCCAGTGCCACGGTTTGATCAGAGATCATCAGCTAGTAGTCAGAGGAGGAAAGTTTAGAGTAGGGGACTACCAGTGGTACGGTCTACACCTACTTATTCACAGGGTTCCTCTAGACCAGCTGCACAGACACCTAGCATTCCTATTTATGGGTTTTGTGGTTGGAGGCACGGAGGGGAGTGCCGATTACAGACAGGTGCCTGTTTGAAGTGTGGACAACATGGTCACTTCATTATCAGATGTCCTCTATGGGGTAAGCAGTAGTAGCCATTTGTTACGGTTTCTCAGCCAGTGGTACAGGCAAGTTAGAATATGGGTAGAGAGGCTACAGGCAGAGGCAAAGGTAGGGGAGGACAGGCTCCCAGTGGTAGTTAGGCTCCAACTGGTAAGGGTCAGGGCAGAGTGTTTGCAGTCAACACCCAAGCGGCCCAGAGATCAGACGATGTGGTTATAGGTACTATCTTGATTCAGAATGAGATTGCAGATGCCTTATTCTATTCTGAAGCTACTCACTCTTTTGTGTCACCACACTTTGCACCTAAATTGAATAAGGAGAGGAGATTGTTAGATGTGCCTTTGATGATTGCTACTCCTATAGGTGATAATGTTGATGTTGATTATTACTACCCTGATTGTGTGATTGAGATTGATGATCACATCTTGCGTGCTGATTTGATTGAGCTGTTAGTGTTAGAGTTAGATGTTTTTTGGGTATGGATTGGCTTACGAGGCACCGAGTAGTTATAGATTATTATCGGAAGAGGGTTAGATTTCAGCCTGAGGGGCAGCTAGAGTTTGAGTTTCAGGGTGATGTTCGGGAGTTTCTAGTTAACCTGGTTTTAGCTATCCAGGCTAGAAGGATGATTGGGAAAGGCTATTCATCCTATTTGGCACATGTGATAGATGTATAAAGGTCTTATGTACAGTTGGATCAGATACCGGTAGTTCAGGAGTTTTCTGATGTATTTTCTGAGTAGTTGCCAGGATTGCCCCCCTGATAGGGAGATTGAGGTGCATGCAGGCACTAACCCTATATCTATTCCTCCATACAAAATGGCTCCAACAGAACTAAATGAACTGAAGGTGCAGTTACAGGAGCTATTGGATAGAGGGTTCATCAAACCGAGCAGTTCTCCTTGGGGTGCACCGGTATTGTTCATAAGGAAGAAAGATGGCTTTTTGAGGATGTGTATAGATTATAGGTAGCTGAATAAGGTGATAGTGAAGAACAAGTATCCATTGCCTTGTATAGATGACTTATTTGATCAGCTGCAGGGTGCTAGCCATTTTTTGAAGATAGATATGAGGTCTGGGTATCATCAGTTGAAGATTAAGCAGGGTGATATACCTAAGACTACTTTCAGGACCCGATATGGGCATTATGAGCTTTTGGTGTTGCCATTCGGGTTAACTAATGCACCAGCTGCTTTTATGGATTTGATGAATAGGGTCATATTTGGATAAGTTTGTCATTGTATTCACTGATGACATACTTATCTATTCTAGGAGTGAGGAGGAGTATGTGGAGCATTTGAGGATTGTGTTGCAGACACTTCAGGAGCATCAGTTGTATGCTAAGTTATCTAAATGTCAATTCAGGCTAACCAAAGTATGTTTTCTTGGGCATGTGATATGCAAGGATGAGATTAAGGTGGATCCTTAGAAGATTGAAGCAGTTGCTAATTGGCCTTAGCCTACCAGTGTTTCAGAGGTTCACAGTTTTCTGGATATGGCTGGTTATTACAGGAGGTTTGTGAAGGATTTCTTTCGAATTATAGCTCTATTGACTAGATTGATGAGGAAATAGGAGCGATATGTATGGACTGATGAGTGTGATCGCAACTTTTAGACTTTGAAGTATTACCTCACCAGTGCTCCAGTGTTGGCATTGCTAGTAGAGGGGGAGAAATTCATTATGTATTGTCATGCTTCTTGATTTGATCTGGGATGAGTGTTGATGCAGATTGGTAGGGTACTTGTTTATGCTTCTCATCAGTTAAAGAAGCATGAAGCAAATTATCCGACTCATGACTTAGAAATAGCGGCTGTGATCTTTGCATTGAAGATTTAGAGACATTACTTGTATGGATCAAAATGTGAGATATTTACTGATCATAAGAGTCTACAGTATATATTTTAGTAGAAGGATCTGAAACTTTGACAGCGCAGATGGATGGAGTTACTTAAGAATTATGATTGTGAGATCCTTGACCACCCGGGTAAGGCCAATGTAGTGGCTGATGAACTGAGCAGGAAATCGATGGGCAGTCTAGCTCATATTGTGATTGGCAGAAGGCCATTGATCCGAGAGATGAGGGAGTTGGCAGATTTGTGAGTGGAGTTAGAGTTGGGATCCCAGGATCAGAACCAGGCTCTGATAGCCCAATGTCGGGTGAAGTCATTATTGCTTGATGATATAAAAGTGGCTCAGGATAGGGATCCTTATCTACTGAAGCTCAAGGGAGAGGTATAGAATGGGAAGATGACAGAGTTTACAGTAGAGGATGGGGTACTAAGATGTGGGAAGCATATATGTGTACCAGATTTTGATGGGCTACAAGATCGAATTATGAGAGAGGCTCACTACTCAGCATAAACTGTACATCTAGGGATTACCAAGATGTACCATGATTTGAGAGATGTATATTGGTGGCCAGGGATAAAGAGAGATGTAGCTCAGTTTGTGTCTAAATGCTTAGCCTGTCTGCAGGTTAAGTTCGAGCATCAGAAGCCATCAGGGTTACTTCAGGAGATTGAGTTGCCAGAGTGGAAATAGGAGTAGGTGACTATTGATTTTGTAGTTGGTCTATCGAGGACATCGAGGGGTTATGATTCTATATGGGTGATTGTTGACCATTTGACAAAGTTTACTCATTTTCTAGAGGTCAAGACCAGTTACATGACAACTCAGTATGCACAATTGTATATGGACAAGATTGTGCAACTTCATAGAGTTCCATTGATGATTATATCAAACAGGGGTACACAGTTCACTTCTTAGTTCTGGCAGAAGTTTTAGGGGGCTATGGGTACCTAGTTATGGTTCGGTACTGCTTTCCATCCACAGACTGATGGGCAGTCGGAGAGGACAATCCAGACTTTAGAGGATATGCTTCGGTTGTGTGTTTTGGATTTCAAAGGTAATCGAGATTACTATCTTCCATTGATTGAGTTCTCCTATAATAACAGCTACCACTCTTCTATTGGTATGGCTCTATTTGAAGCACTATATGGTAGGAAATGTAGATCTCCAGTGTGTTGGGTGAAACTAGGAGAAAAGCAGCTAGAGTTGATTAGAGAGACTATGGAAAAGGTGCCGATGATTATAGATCGGATGAGGACTGCCTTCAGTAGGCAAAAGAGTTATGATGATCCGAAGAGAAAGGATGTACATTTTGCAGTTGGTGATCATGTCTTTCTTAAGTTCTCACCGATGAGAGGTGTTATGAG
The DNA here is from genome assembly GCA_948193065.1 of Aleurites moluccanus. Classification (NCBI taxonomy): domain Eukaryota; kingdom Viridiplantae; phylum Streptophyta; class Magnoliopsida; order Malpighiales; family Euphorbiaceae; genus Aleurites; species Aleurites moluccanus. The sequence goes on along the minus strand of CANXYC011117465.1, from coordinate 2,335 downwards.
ATTTGAGAAAAGGGGTAAGTTATCACCAAGGTTTATAGGCCCATTTGAGATTCTCGAGAAGATTGTTAATGTGGCTTATATATTGGCTCTTCCACCTAGCATGAGCCACGTCCATCCGATTTTCCATATCTCGATGTTGTAGAAGTATGTATCTGACCCATCTCACATATTGGAGGTTCAGGATGTAGATCTCAGTGATGACTTGTCTTATGAGGAGTTTCCAGTAGAGATCATTGATCGACAAGTTAGACAGTTATGAAAGAAGGAGATCCCGATGGTTAAAGTGCTTTGGAGGAATCAGTCCATGGAGGAGTGCACTTGGGAGAGTGAGCAAAAGATGAGGAGCAGATATCCATTCCTGTTCCAGCAGTGAGGTATGTATTTATTTAAATTCGAGAACAAATTTATTGGTAGGGGGTAGAATGTAATACCGTAGGAAGTTATAACATGCATGCATGAATTAGTTCTCAGTATGTGGTTCAAAAGTCTTGAAATGATGGGAAATAATTTTAGAAACACAGTTAGAAAGAGAACTCGTTACTTTTTCTAAAAGCGGCGGTATCAGAAACACTGCCGAGAAATTAGCAGTCCGGTCAACAAAAGAATTTTTGAAGTTGACCAAGGGTAAAAGATCATCATAAAATATGTGTAATTTTGGTAAAAAGAAAGAAGTGAAAATCATTTAGGAACACTGAAAAAGTAACCAATGGCAAAATAGTTAATATAAGGAACTTTAAGGTGAATAGTGGAAATGGGTCCGTCGGAGTTACAGAATGACTCTAGAATTATTTTTATAAATAAATATAAATTAAAATAAGCTTATTGACTTCTCATATTGGAATCTAAATCCTGACAAAATTATCAGAATAAAATAAGCTTATTGACTTCCCATATTGGAATATAAATCCTGACAAAATTATCAGAATAAATTACAGAAGATTTTGGACCAAAGTGTGATATATGAAAGTTTGAGGATTTAATTATAATTTGTCAATTGATTTTTCTATATATTTTATACTTAGAACATTTCCACCATTTTTCTTCTTCCTTCCCTTGATTGGCCGAACCTATTCTTCCTCTTCTCCCATCCATTTCTTCACCATTTTGCACCAAATTTCTTAGAGTAATTTATTAAAAAATTGAGTTTAACCTTTGCTTTATCTTTTCCATCCATTAGATTACTTGGAAAGTTGAAGAATTTCAAGGAATTTGGAAAGAGGGATTTTGGCTCTTACACTCCATTTAGGTAAGGAGTTTATTTGTTAGATTTTATTGTTTAATTAGATGTTATTTAGGTTGAATTAGATGGGTTTTTAGTTTGATTGCATCAATTGATGAAAATTATTAGAAATTCCTAATTTTCTTAACTTATTTGAAGTTGTAAGAAAGGATTTGATGATTTAATATTAGTTAATATTAATTGATATTAGAATATGTTAATTGGATGTGAATAGGTAACTAATTGAGGATTGGTTTTGTGTAGAACTCAATTGGTGGCAAAGGTGTGCCTTATAGCTCTATTGATGATTTTGGGTGGAAAGTATTGTTCAAAGCTATTTGGAAGTTTAGGTGAGTCTTATATGCATCAAATAACATGCCTAATACATTGAATTGATGATTGGAAACCATATGGAGAAACTCCATTTTGGCCAAACCCACCATCACTATTCATTGCCTTAGTTTTCTTTGATTTTTGCCTTGAATTCCTATGCCAATTTGATATATTTTGTGTTATTTATTCTTATTGATTTGTTACCTATTGTGTTGTTGCCAATGTGCTTTGTTGTTGATTGAAATGGACAAGCCAAACTTGCACCATAACCTAACCTATTGACTTGCCAAATTGTGCTTACCAAATGTTTGATTAAATGCCTAGTTATTTTTACCTTGGCCTATTGCTTTGTATTCCATAGGCTTACCATTTGAATGCCATCATCGCCAGCAACATTGGCATGCCAATTGGCCTACCTGTGAGGCCTTGCCCGAGCGCCACCACGTCCGGGCCCGCCCTCTCCTCGAAGGGAAAAGAGAAGCATTTGGGGCATCGGGGGTGCTCATATAGGGGCAATTTCTCACGGAGGAGACGAGCTTAGCGACTTTTATTTGAAATCTATTTTTATGTTTTGAAGTCGCCACCTTAAGTTATTTTTGTAGGGAAAATTTAAGGTAAAAACCCATTTTGACTCCATTCTTATCCCAAAGGAAAAAGTGCACTAGTCCTTGAAACCAAAGAGGATTCGGGGACTAGGTTTTCGGTTGAACTTGGCTTTCAATTTTAACCTTGATTTAAAATGATTTTCATGAACAATTAAAGAATGACATATAAGATGCATGA
>CANXYC011117424.1:0-14436 GCA_948193065.1 Aleurites moluccanus | reverse complement strand
ATTAATTTTTGGGGGTTTGACTAACAGAAAAGGGACCAAAAATAGACGGAAGGACCTCAGATTTTAACAGAACCAAAATGCAAGGACTTTTTAATATAATTTTGAAAATATAGGGACTTTTTAGTATAATTGGTCAAAATGTAGGGATCTCATAGTAATTAACCTTAAATATTTTAATGAAAATTTGACTTTTGGGGGTTTGACTAATGGAAAAGGGACCAAAAATAGACGGAAGGACTCGTAGTTTAACGGAACCAAAATGTAAGGACTTTTTAGTATAATTTTGAAAATATAAGGACTTTTTAATGTAATTGGTCAAAATGCAGGGATCTCACAGTAATTAACCCTTTTTATTAATACTATTTAATAAGAATAGTTTTAGAGCCGTTCTGAAACTCAGACTGTCAAAATTTCACTATACCCCTAAAGTTCTCTTTATTTACTATTTTGCCATTGCTTACTTTATCAGCGTTCTTAAATATTTTTCACCTATTTCTTTTTACTATATTAACTCATGCATACATATAATCAGTTACCCTTCATTCAAAATTAGAAATTCATTCATCAACCGTACTGCTATTTTTGCGGCAGCGATATCGGTACCGATAATTTTCGAAAAAGTTTCTCGTTTTCGCTCTAATTGAGTTTCTAAAATTATCATAAGTCATTTCGATAATTTCAAACTACATACTGAGAACTTTATTCACAAAAACATATTATGGTTTTATAGGGTATTACAGGGAACGATATAATATGCATTCACCAGTAGCACCAGCTTCTGCTGCACCAGTTGTTCCTGCTTTAGCTCATGTACAACCAGCTGTAGTTCCAGGAGAGCCTGCTGTACAGGGAGCCCGCTGAGTTATTGATGAGGACGGAGTCACTATGTTTAACTTTTTGAAACTTAATCTGTCTGAGTTTCAAGGTGACAGAGGAGAGAAGCCGATTGATTTCTTGAGCAGATAGAGAAGGTAGTTAGGAGGCTGCCTTGTACAGATGCCAGAGCAGTTGAGTTAGTGGGCCTATTACTGAAGGGGAAAGCCTGGACATGATTTTCTCGACACATGGAGCCCAAATTATATGGTGATCGTCCTCCTACCTGGGCATAGTTCATACAGGGGTTGATTGATGAATTCTTAATAGAAGGGGTGAAAACCATGAACTTAATTCAATTTGAGCAATTAGAGCAGGGTAACAGGATAGTAGAGGAGTATGCTGACGAGTTTATTAGATTAAGCAGATATGCTACACAGATTGCTTCTACTGAGGCAGACTTGATTAGTAGATTTAGGAGGGGATTACATGCCTCATTTCATAATGCCCTGCTTGCTACAAAGTTCACATCTCTGACTACCATAATTGATAAGGCCAATCAAATGGAGGAAAAGTACAAGTCAGAGAGAGCTAAGAGAGATCAGAACATAAAAAGAGGACCTAGTTCATAGGGCAGGAGAGGGGAGAGCAGCTCCTAACCTAGATAGATTGAGCCAGTGCCTAGATTTGATCATTGACCTCCATCAGGCAGTTAGAGAAGGAGGATATAAAGTAGGGGACCACCAGTGCAGTCGACATCTACCTATTCACAGTGTTCTTCTCGACCCTTTATTCAGATGCCTAGTGTGCTTATTTGCAGTTTATATGGTAGAAGGCAAGGGGGAGAGTGTCAACGACAAATAGGTGCTTGCCTGAAATGTGGGCAACACTGTCATTTTATTAACAAATGTCCTTTATAGGGTGATCAGTAGCCTTCAACATCAGTGTCCCAGCCTACTGTTTAGATGAGCTAGAATGTCATTAGAGAGGCTCCTGGTAGGGGTAGAGGCAGAGGTTAGGCACCGAGCAATAGTCAAACCCCAATAGGTAGAGGTCAGGAGAGAGTTTTTACTGTGAATACTCAGAAGGCATAGAGATCTGATAATGTGGTCACAGGTATGATTCTTATATATAATGAATTAGCTGAAGCATTGTTTGATTCAAATGCTACTCATTCTTTTGTATTACCATCATTTGCACCTAAGTTAAATAAAGAGAGACAGTTATTGAGTGTTCCCTTGGAGATAGCCACACCAATGTGGGAGAGTATATAAGTGAATTATTATTACCTGGGTGTGTTGTTGAAATTAATGATAATATTCTGCGTACTAATTTGATAGAATTGCCTGTGTTAGAGCTTGATGTGATACTTAATATGGATTGGCTAATGACACATCATGCAGTTATTGATTATTATGAGAAGAAAATCAAATTTCAGCCAAAGAGGCAATCCGAATTTGAGTTCTAAGGTGATAAACGTGAATTTGGAATCAGTTTTGTTTTTGCTATCTAGGCTAGAAGGATGATAAGGAAGGATTGTTTAGCATTCTTGGCTCATGTGATAGATGTGTAGAAGACTCCATTAGGGATTGATCAGATACCTATGGTCTGAGAATTCCTTGATGTCTTTCCTGATGATTTGCCAGGGCTACCCCCAGATATGGAGATTGAGTTTGAGATTAAGGTATATTCAGGCACCGATCCAATATGCTGCACGATATGCTACCGATTTGATATGCTACTAATTAATTATGCTGACTAGTTTATTAGATTGAGCAGATATGCTACACGGATTGCTCCTACTGAGGCAGGCTTGATTAGTAGATTTAGGAGGGGATTACATGCCTCACTTCATAATGCCCTGCTTGCTATAAAGTTCACATCTCTGTGATGAAGATCAATAAGATTTAGTGTTTTCTATATTTGTATTTCAATATTTTTAGTATTTTTATTTTCCTTAATTACTTTTAATAGGAAACTTAGTTTTAGGAGTTATTTAAGGTATTATATTAGTTTTCATTTGTTTCTCTATTTAAGTTAGTTTTGATTTATTTCCTTATTTATGTAAATCTGGTGATTTGTTTCCTTTTGAGAATAAATTACCATATTATATTTTAGGGTTTTCTAAAAGTTATTTCCTATATATAGTTAGGTAAACCTTAGGGTCGAGAGATCTTGGATTTGAATTAAAAATAATCTTTCTGTTTGAAAATTGTTTCTTCCAATTTTCGATATTCTTTTTTGAATCAACGAACTTTGATGCCTATTTCCTGGTATTTCTAAAATCAATAGGTTATGGAAGATTATTTTCTAGTATTCGTATGCGAATCAACGAATTATAATAGGATTTCATTTTTTTCCATTGATATTCCACTGCGTCAGTTGGTATCAGAGCATGCCTCTACGATGACAACAGAAGCAACGTCCTGATAGGGGAACGAGCATGACCTAGAACAAAGGGTGGTGCGAATGGAGGAACGATTTGAACAGATGATAGGGCAGATTACTGACAAAATGGAAACCTTGATGGAGATGCATCTTAGGGCCAATCAGGGGCTACGAAATCATCAACATAATCGTCGTGGTGATCCAGGCAGTGATGAGGATGATATGAGTACAAAAGAGGAGTACGTTGATGAGGCACCTCGCAGGCGACGTAGACTTGTTGAGGAAGACGATGATAGGAGGCATTGGGAGACTGGGATGAGAAATAAAATTCCTGAGTTTCATGGTAGCCTTGCACCTAAGGAATTTTTAGATTGGCTAGCTACTGTGGAGGAGGTGTTCGAATTTAAGGGAGTGCCTGAAAACAAACGTGTTCCCTTAATAGCAACCAAACTACGAGGTCGAGCATCGACTTAGTGGCAGCAAGCAAAACTGTCACGTGAGCGGATGGGGAAACTGAAGATAACCTCCTGGGAGAAGATAAAGAAGCACCTGTGGACTACATTTTTGCCTTATAATTTTCAGAGAATAATGTACTAGCGGTTACAAAATCTGAGACAGGGAACCAAATTAATGGATGATTACACCACTGAATTTTACCAACTAATTGCCAGGAATGAGATTCATGAGACAAAAGTTCAGTTGGTGGCTCGGTATATTGGAGGATTGCGGGTTCAGATTCAAGACACTGTCAATATGTTTGATGTTCTCTGTTTCGGCTGCACACCAGAGGGCTCTTGTGGTCGAGAAGCAGCAGGCATGTCGAATAAGCAATTTTGGTAATTCCTTTAATCCCACTAGTAATAATATTGCTGGAAGTCCTATTGTGAATCATGTAGGTGGAAATATAACTAAGACTACTGGGAGTGCTAATCAGTTTAATAGGGGAGCCAGTAGTAGCAGTGGTATTAAATGTTTTGCATGTGGGGAAGTGGGTCATAGGCAATCTGAATGTAAGAAAGCTAGAAAAAAAATATTGTTTGCTGAGAATGATGACTATGAGGAAGAACATAATGATTTTGGAGGGCTACCAGTATATAATGATGAGCCTTTAGATGAAGAGTTTGTCAGGGGAGATGTGGGAACTGCCCTAGTTTTGAGGAGGTCTTGTTTAACTCCTAAGGCTGCAGATGAAGATGACTGGTTGCATAAAAATATTTTTCAATCAATTTGCACCATTCTAGATAGGGTCTGTCGTTTTGTCATTAATACAGGGAGTTGCGACAATTTTATTTCTGAAGAGGCAGTGAGAAAATTAGATATCAAGACAGAACAACATCCAACTTCGTACAAGCTTTCATGGCTTAAAAAGAGTGGTGAGGTTACAGTATCTAAACGAGCCTTAGTCATGTTTTCTATTGGTGCACATTATAAGGATGCTGTGTGGTGTGATGTGATAGCTATGGATGCATGCCATTTATTGTTAGGGCGACCATGGCAGTATGATAGGAGTGTGAATCATGATGGGTGGGCTAATACATATAGTTTTGTATTTGAGGGTGTCAAAATTGTGTTGGTACCTAGTAAGCCAACAGTGGTTAAGACCCCACCTGTAGGGACCAGTACTAATCTTTTGTCATTGGTACAATTTGATGAGGAGATGCAGAGGGCCAAAATAGTTTTTGTGTCGATTGGAAAAGAGATTTTTGAGTCGGCAAGGATTCTAAAAGAGGTGGCTCCTATACTTGCTGAATTTAGTGATGTGTTTCCCGAGGAGTTGCCCGATAGATTGCCTCTTTTGCGTGATATACAACATCATATTGATTTGGAGCTAGGAGCAGCTTTGCTAATAGGCCCCACTACAGAATGAGTCCTAGAGAGTATGATGAGTTGCGTAGACAAGTTGAAGAGCTTTTAGCTAAAGAACACATCAGAGAAAGCATGAGTCCTTGTGTAGTTTCAACCCTATTGGTGCCTAAGAAAGATGGTTCTTGGAGGATGTGTATAGATAGCAGAGCCATTAATAAGATCACAGTGAGGTATATATTTCCTATTCCACATTTGGATGATTTACTTGATCAGATTAGTGGTGCAACTATATTTACCAAACTGGATCTGAAGAGTGGGTACCATCAGATTTGAATTCGGCTTGGAGATGAATGGAAAATAGCTTTCAAAACATGTGAGGGGTTGTACGAGTGGTTGGTAATGCCCTTTGGATTGTCTAATGTTCCTAGCACTTTTATGCGTGTAATGAATCAGTTGTTGAGGCCGTTCCTTGGAAGTTTTGTTGTTGTATATTTTGATGACATTTTAATTTTCAATGCTAATCCAGAAGATCACATGCAGCATATTCGGGCAGTTTTGAGTGTTATTCGCAGGGAGAAATTTTATGCAGTGATAAAGAAGTGTGTTTTTATGGTTTCCAAGGTTCTGTTTTTGGGATATATGGTTTCAGGAGATGGCTTACAGGTTAATGACTAAAAAATAGAAGCAGTAAGGCAATGGCCTACTTTAAAGACCATCACTAAAGTTCGAAGCTTTCATGGTCTTGCTTATTTTTACAGGCACTTCATCCCTCACTTTAGTAGTATCATGGCTCCCATCACAGATTGCATGAAGGGTAGAAAGTTTGAGTGGACTACCGAAGCTGAGACGGTCTTCCAAGTGATCAAGGAATGCCTAACTACTGCACGAATTTTGGTGTTGCCAGATTTCTCATTACCTGTTGAGCTACACACAGATGCTTCTAAGGTTGGCATTGGATCTATTCTAAGTCAGAATGGCATACCTGTGGTGTACTTTAGTGAGAAACTGTCTGGTACTAAACTAAATTACAACACTTACGATGTGGAGTTTTATGCCGTTGTGCAGGCTGTGAAGCATTGGCGCCATTACCTGTTCCATAGAGAATTTGTTTTCTATACTGATCATGATGCCTTAAGACATTTACAGAAGTAGGATAAGGTGTCTTCGAGACATGCACCCTGGGTTGCATATTTTGAGCAATTTACCTATGTGGTGAAGTACAAGGCTGGGGTCACAAATAGGGTTACAGATGCCTTGAGTCGCAAAACCAATTTGCTGGTTTCCATGAGAGTTCAAGTTCCTGGTCTTGACTCTTTCTGTGACTTACTTGAAACTGACCCTTATTTTTCTGCAGTTTTACAAGATGTGCAGGCTGGAAAGAAAACATATTTTCTCTTCCATGATGGATTTCTGTTCAAGGGCAATCAACTATGTATTCCTGACTGTGGCTTGTGATTCCAAATTATTCAAGAACTTCATGGGGAAGGGCATGTTGATAGGGACAGAACATTGCAGCTGGTTTAGGCTTCCTATTATTGGCTTAGCATTCACAAAGAGGTGGAGAAATATGTGCGGAGATGTAGGGTGTGCTAAGTTTCCAAAGGGGCTACTACCAATGCTGGCTTGTATATGCCACTTTTAGTCCCTTCACAGCCGTGGATTGACATTAGCATGGATTTTGTGTTAGGATTGCCACAAACCTAGTGAGGTAATGATTCCATCTTTGTTGTTGGTGATCGCTTTTCTAAGATGGTTCATTTTATTCCATGCAAGAAGACTATAGATACTGTTCATGTTGCCTAATTATTCTTTTGAGAGGTGTACCGTCTACATGGGTTGCCTATAACCATTATTTTTGACAGGGATACACGGTTCCTTAGCCATTTTTGGCGTAGCCTGTGGAAGATGGTCAACACACAACTCAATTTCAGTAGTGCTTATCACCCTTAAACCGATGGGCAGACAAAGGTTGTCAACAGATCCCTTAGGAATTTATTCCGGTGTTTGGTTGGAGAACATATCAAAGGGTGGGATCAAAAGCTATACCAGGCAGAATTTGCTCACAACCATGCTGTTAATTGTAGTACTGGATTCAGTCCATTTCAGGTGGTTTATTCTGCACAACCTCGTGGACCTCTCGATTTGATGCTTTTTCCTAATAACACCAAGCTCCATGGAAAAGCTGCAGATTTTGTGCATAAGTTACAGGAGGTTCACAAGACAGTTTATGACAACCTCAATGCAGCCAATTCTAAGTACAAGCGACATGCAGATAAGAAGTGCAGGCATACAAAGTTTGAGGTAGGTGATTTTATCTGGGCCGTTCTAACCAAAGAGCACTTCTCAGTTGGGGACTATAATAAGGTATCTGCTAAAAAGATTGGTCCTGTGGAGAATATGGAGAAGATTAATCCTAATACCTGCCGACTCAAGCTGCCTAGTCATATTCGCACTGCCGATGTGTTTAAAGTCAAGCACATGATCCCTTTTCATGGTGACTCATTTGATGATGAGGTAGCTGCCAATTTGAGGGTGAATTTTCTCTACCCGGGGGGGGAATGATGCGGGCCAACAGATAGAGGAACGGGCTTTACAGTTTTTGGAGTAGCAAGATAGGGCCTTTTGCACAGGTCGCCTTTGAAAGGCCATAACTTTCAGCACAGGATGATCCATGGGTCCCATGAGTACTTATTTCGAAGCTCATTCAGAGATCTAGAAAATGCTTGGAGAACATGGAATGACCTAATTTTGACCCAAAATTCAATCGTTTAAAGCACAAACGGAGCCTTTGAAGTTTTATGCGCATTCTTTTGCTTATTTGTGAACTGTATTATTTTGTTGTATTTTGGGCCGAAGCCTTTTAGCCCATTAGGGTTTTATTTTTCTTTTAGCATATATATATGCGTGTTCTATTTTGTAAGAAATAGTTTTATGAATAATTAAAATATAATTTTCTTCCAGTTTAGGTTTTCTCAGAAAACAACGAAGTTGATGCCTATTTCCTAGTATTTCTAAAATCAATAGGTTATAGAAGATTATTTTCCAGTATTCGTGCGCGAATCAATGGATTGTAATAGTATTTCGATTCCATTGATTTTTTTGCTGCGTCAGTTGGTATCAGAGCTTGCGCTCATTCCTTAAAAAGCCATGCCATCAAGGAGAGGATACCAGGCTGTACCTGTAGAGGAGGTTTATAATCGTAACACAACAGCTCAGATGGAGCAACGTATCATGAACCATATAGAGGAATATATGACACAAGTGATGGATCAGTTAACCCATTAGGTAAATGAGTTTTTAAGAGATCAAATATTTAATTTTCATGCCTCAAAAATAATGTCAAATGTCAATTGGGATTTACCTCAAGTATTTGATGATTATCTCGATGAAGAAATATTATTATCTACAATAATAGTTTCATCATCTATTGAGAATCATAATAATATCAGGGAATTGGAACAAATCACAACACAGTTTCACAAGAAAGAAGAATGTTATTATAAAGATTGATTCTTCATTAATCGTTCTACTACATCTGATTCTCAATTCATCAAAAAAAAAATTTAATTGAAACTGATATCCAAAGTTATTGGACACATTGGATGGGAATTATAAGGAAAATTGGAAAGTTTCATATTCTTTATGAGTATTTTATGACCATGTGTTTTCAATATAGAATTCTTTTACCTAAGGATTCTTTTGAAGATAATGTTGCTACAAATTTGAGGATGAATTTTTTATACTAAAGAGAGAATGATAGAGATCAACAAGATTTGGTGTTTTCCATATTTGTATTTCTAAATTTTTGGCATTTTTATTTTCCTTAATTACTTTTAATAGGAAACTTAATTTTAGGAGTTATTTAAGGTATTATATTAGTTTTGATTTGTTTCTCTATTTAAGTTAGTTTTGATTTATTTCCTTATTTATGTAAATCTGGTGATTTGTTTCCTTTTGGGAATAAATTACCATATTATATTTTAGGATTTTCTAAAAGTTATTTTCTATATATAGTTATGTAAACCCTAGGGTTGAGAGAGCTTAAATTTGAATTAAAAATAACCTTTCTGTTTGAAAGTTGTTTCTTCCAATTTTCGGTGTTCTTTTTTGAATCAACAAACTTTGATGCATATTTCCTGGTATTTCTAAAATCAACAGGTTATAGAAGATTATTTTTCAGTATTCATGCACGAATCAACAGATTATAATAGGATTCTGTTTTTTTCAATTGATATTCTGCTGTGTCACTCTAATTACCATAATTGATAAGGCCAATCAAATGGAGGAAAAGTACAAGTCAGAGAGAGCTAAGAGAGATCAGAACATGAAGGGAAGACCTGGTTCACAGGGCAGGAGAGGAGAGGACAGCTCCTAACCTAGACAGATTGAGCCAATGCCTATATTGGATCATAGACCTCCATCAGACAGTCAGAGGAGGAGGATACAGAGTAGGGGACCTCCAGTGCAGTCGACATCTACCTATTCACAGGGTTCTTCTCGACCCTCTACTCAGATGCCCAGTGTGCCTATTTGCAGTTTCTATGATAGAAGGCACTGAGGAGAGTGTCAATGATAGACAGGTGTTTGCCTGAAATGTGGGCAACATGGTCATTTCATTAACAAATGTCCTTTATGGGGTGATCAACAACCTTCAGCATTAGTGTCCCAGCCTACTATTCAGATGAGCTATAATGTCACTAGAGAAGCTCCTGGTAGGGGCAGAGGCAGAGGTCAGGCACCGAGCAGTAGTCAGACCCTAATAGGTAGAGGTCAGGGGCGAGTTTTTGTTGTGAATACTCAGAAGGCACAAAGATCTGATAATGTGGTCACAGGTATTATTCTTATATAGAATGAATTAGTTGAAGCATTGTTTGATTCGGGTGCTACTCATTCTTTTGTATCACCATCATTTGCACCTAAGTTAAATAAAAAGAGACAGTTATTGTGTGTTCCCTTAGAGGTAGCCACACTAATGGGGGAGAGTATATAAGTGAATTATTATTACCCGGGGTGTGTTGTTGAAATTGATGATAATATTATGCGTGCTGATTTAATAGAATTGCCTATGTTAGAGCTTGATGTGATACTTAGTATGGATTGGCTAATGACACATCGTGCAGTTATTGATTATTTTAGAAGAAAATTAGATTTTAGCCAAAGAGGCAACAAGAATTTGAGTTCCAAAGTGATAAACGTGAATTTGGAATCAGTTTTATTTCTGCTATCTAGGCTAGAAGGATAATAAGGAAGGGTTGTTTAGTATTCTTGGCTCATGTAATAGATGTGCAGAAGACACCATTAGGGATTGTTCAGATACCTATGGTTCTAGAGTTCCCTGATGATTTGCCAGGGCTACCCCCAGATAAGGAGATTGAGTTTGAGATTGAGGTATATTCAGGCACCGATTCGATATTCATTCCTCTATACAGAATGATACCAACAGAATTGAAAGAGTTAAAGGTGCAATTACAGGAGTTACTAGATAAAGGGTTTATTAGACCAAGTAGTTCTCCATGGGGTGCTCCAGTGCTATTTGTTAAAAAGAAGAATGGCTCTCTGAGGATGTGTATAGACTATTAACAGCTGAATAAGGTGACTATTAAGAACAAATATCCTTTTCCTCGAATAGATGATCTGTTCGATCAGTTGCAAGGTGCTAGTCACTTTTCAAAGATTGACTTGAGATCTGGGTATCATCAGTTGAGAATTAAGAAGGAAAATGTACCCAAGACTGCATTTAGGACTCAATATGGATATTATAAGTTTTTGGTTTTGCCATTTGGGTTGACTAATGCACCGGCTGTATTTATGGATTTGATGAACAAAGTATTTAAGCCATATTTGAATAAGTTTGTCATTGTGTTCATTGATGACATTCTTATCTATTCCATGAGTGAGGAGGAGCATTCAAAGCATTTGAGGATTGTACTACAGACACTTCAAGAGCATCAATTATATGCTAAGCTATCTAAATGCCAATTTTGGTTAATTGAAGTGTGCTTCCTAGAGCATGTTGGTATCAAGGTAGATCCTCAGAAGGTTGAAGCTGTTGCTAATTGGCCTTGACCTACTAATGTGTTGAAGATCCGTAGTTTACTTGGAATGGTAGGATATTAAAGATGGTTTGTGAATGATTTCTCCAAGATTGTTGCTCCGTTGACTAAGCTGACTTGAAAACAGTAGAAATTCTTATGGAGAGATGAAAGTGAGAGTAGTTTTCAGACTTTGAAGTCTTACCTCACGAGCGCTCCAGTGTTAGCATTACCATCAGAGGATGATAAATTCACAGTTTGGTATGATGCTTCCAAAGTTGGATTGGGATGTGTTCTAATGCAGAAGAGAAGAGTGATTACTTATGCTTTTCGGCAGTTTAAGAAGCATGAGATGAACTATCCGACATATGATTTGGAGATGGAAGCAGTAGTATTTGCACTGATGATTTGGAGGCACTATTTGTTTAGTGCTAAGTGTGAAATATATACTGATAATAAGAGTTTGCAGTATATTCTACAATAGAAGGATCTGAACCTTCGGCAGCATAAATGGGTTGAACTATTTAAGGATTATGATTATGAGATCTTTTACCATCCAGGTAAGGCTAATGCAGTAGCGGATGCACTAAGCCGGAAGTCTATGGGCAGTCTAACTCACATCTCGGTTTCTAGAAGACCATTGATCCGTGAGATGAAGGAGTTAGCTGATATGGCTATAGAATTGGATTTGGGATCCCAGGATCGTAACTAGGCTTTGATATCCCAATTTCTGGTTAAGCCACTATTGATTAATGATATTAAGGTGGAAAAGAATAGGGATCCATATCTACTAAAGCTAAAGGGAGATATTTAGAATGGCAAGGCACCAGAGTTTACAGTAGAGGATGATGTACTGAAATGTGGTAAAAGGTTATGTGTGCCTGATGTGGATGGGCTCTAGGATCAAATAATAAGATAGGCTCATTATTCTTCATATAGTATACATCCTGGAATTACAAAGATGTATCATGACCTGAGAGATGTTTATTGGTGGCCTAACATAAAGAGAGATGTGGCTAAATTTGTATCCACATACTTAGCCTATCAGCAAGTTAAGTTTGAGCACCAGAAGCCGTCTGGTTTACTTCAGGAGATAGAGTTGCCAGAATGAAAATGTGAACAGGTTACTATGGATTCCGTGGTTGGTTTACTGAAGACTTCTTAGGGTTATGATTCCATATAGGTTATTATGGACAGGTTGACTAAATCTGCTCATTTCCTGGAAGTGAAGACTAGTTATACAATAACTCAGCATTCACAGTTGTATGTGGATAAGATTGTATGACTTCATGGAGTGCCACAGATGATTATATCAAATAGGGGTACATAGTTTACTTCTCAGTTTTGGCAGAAGTTCCAGGAGGCTATGGGTGCTCAATTATGATTTAGTACAGCTTTACATCCACAAACAATTGGACAGTCAGAGAGGACTATCCAGATATTGGAGGATATGTTACGGTTATGTGTTCTGGACTTTAAGGGTAACTGGGATTAGTATTTGCCACTGGTTGAATTCTCCTATAACAACAGTTACCATTCGTCGATTGGTATGGCTCCATATGAGGTGTTGTATGGTAGAAAATGTTGGTTCCGGTATGTCGGGTGGAACCGAGTGAGAAACAGTTAGAGGGACCAGAGTTGATAAAGGAGACAATGGAAAAGGTGCCGATTATCAAAGAGCGGATGAAAACCACTTTCAGTAGACAAAACAGTTATGCAGATATGAAGCAAAAAGATGTGCATTTTGCTATTGGTGACAATGTATGTCACGACCCGTTCCCGCAGTCGGATCGCGATGGTCCTAGGGCACGGGAGATGCCAATGGCGATCGGCACCCGTAGAACCCAGTATCAATCACATTCACAATATACATATATATTTATCGTAGCGGAATAAAACTTATCCATCATCTGTTACACATGGCATATCTATACATATATATCCAATCAATCATAAAACACTATTCATTCTAAAATACTATCTCATATATCTTCATAAACATATATATATTTGTTCATGTCCTAGCTAACCCATATATACCCTATGGAGCAGCTAGATATGAACATCAAAATACAGAGCACAAAATATATATATACATCAGTAATGCTGGCAGAAATCCCTGGATGATGAACGACAGGATTCTGTAATCTACTCCTCTACTGAAATAAGTAAACAATGAGAGGGTGAGTATATAAGATACTCAGTGAATCTATATGCATCGCCAATGAAAATAAGATTTACAAAGGAACCAATGATATCAAATACTCAGAATAATCAATTGATAGAAGCATTTTCAGTAAATGACAAAATAGATAAATAAGGATATCATAGGTTCAGTACCATAGAGAAAAACAAATAAAGGGTTGGATTGTATAAAATTATACAATCTCCTGTAGCAATTAATCTGGACTATATGCGTACATATAATCTCCTATAGCAATATCTGTATCATAAGACGGCCCAGGTCTTATGGCTAGGTCCATAACCCATTTCCTAGCTAGGGTATCAGTAATACAATGTGCATAAGGTCGATAGTATTTTCCCACTACCCCGTCGAATCGGTAGCTCTGTTATGACGTATAAGGATCAATATCAAGAAACAACACATCAGTGGATACCATGATACAACAATGGTATCATCAACCTCAACAAACTCGATATCAATCAATTAATAGCAGTTAAATAGTAATAGCCCATCAGAATCGATTAATGAGCCTAAAATCAATAAAAACATCAATAATAATCAATGAAATGAAGACTAAAGGTCTAACGATAAAAAATGGGAACAAACATATTTTGGTCATTTTCGGTCAAAAAGTTGACGCAATTGGCATGCCGTGGTCGCTGGCAACGGTGGCATTCAAATGGTTGGCCTACAGATTTTTCAGCATGGTTTCGGCGCAATATCAACATTGCTCCAAATATCAACAAACACACAAATGGAAGCAATTCCATAGGCAACAACCACAACTCAATAATCTTCATTCAAGGCATCAAATATGCCAAGAAAACACAAACCAACAATAAGAACAAAACAAGGCAAAAATGGCACATTTAGGGTTCGGCCAAGAATCCTTTTTCATAATTGGTTTTCAAAGTTCAATTTATCAATTTGGGAAAATAAATTGATGCATATTAGACTCACCTAAGCCTCCAAATCACTAAAAATAAAGCAATTGCTAGTAAACCCCTAAATCCTCGGTTTAGCCCAAATTTGACGATTTTCCTCGAACGAGTTTTCTGCAACAAAACGAATGTCAATTAAATACCTATAAATACCCAATTGACTTATTCTAAAGCCAATTTACCTATCCTAATCCATATACTAAAAATCATATCACACAACTTCACTTTTAGGGTTTTAAATTGGGAAAAATTGTTTAATGCATCAATTGAT